>JABFPJ010004371.1:0-13971 GCA_022817425.1 Gryon sp. ZL-2020 | reverse complement strand
TGAATCGTCCAAATTGGGTGACTCGTTCGCCCAAAAAACAGTTGACTTTTGTTTGGGCGAACGAGTCACCCAATTTGGACGATTCAGTCGCCCAAACTGGGTGACTCGTTCGCCGCAATTAGAGAACATTAGTTCGCCTCAGAAAAAAGAGAACCGCTGGCCCAAAAAGCTCTCAATGGGAAATTTTTATAGATTTTTCGATAAAAAAAAGATTGCCAGAAAAAAAAATTTTTTTTGCAATATTTTTACACCCCGCAAAAAGCCTAAAAATAGCTATTTTTAGGGTTTTTTTTTAAATTTTTGTCATAAATAACAGGAATTTTTCACGTAAAATTTATATAATTAATAAAATGCTAAAAGTTTGTTTTCTAACCCTTAAAACTGTTATACATAAACATTTTAATAATGACAAATTTTGACCCAATGAAGTGGTCATATATAATAATATTTTTAAATAAATATAATTTTCACGTCTGTAAAAGAGTGAAGATGTCAACATTATATTTTTCGTGTTGTGGATACTTTTATAAAGGAAAAATCTCGTCTCCATACAATTCAGTATAAAACATTTTATTAACTATCTTATATATTATATTTAAATGCATAATATTTAAATAAAATATGCATATGATTTTTTTGATATTTTAAAATTATTAACAAAACCAATTATGTTGTTCATTATTAAATTATCAATATTCATTAATATATCATATAACATTTTAATTGTTGAACACTTTCTTATAAAAAGATTCAACAATTATACACTTGATTTTGGCAGTAAATTTAAATAGATAATAGGATTTTATGTTTTATATAATAGACAGAAATTTTGATTTTACTTGTGATAAGATATCTGTATTTCATATCATTAAAATCTAAAAAACTATTATATTATATGTATGGAGACATTATTTTTCCTTTATAATACTATCCACAACTAATGTCTAAATCATTAGTTATATCCTTTCTGCTCTTACATAGTTGAGAAGAATCACCTTAAGATGGTTATGTATAACAGTTTTGAAGGTTAGAAATCAAGCTTTTAGAATTGTATTCATTATATAAACTTTTACGTGAAAAATTCCGGTTATTCATGACAAAAAAAACCCTAAAAATAGCTATTTTTAGGCTTCTTGTGGGGTATAAAAATATTGAAAAAAAAAAAAAACACTTTTTCCTGGTAATCTTTTTTTATCCAAAAATTTAAAAAAATTTCCCATAGCCAAACATTTTTCAAATTTTCGACCCACCCTAATAGATACCCTAGCGGAACGGTTACGACGATTAATCGTCGTAATATCGTCGTTACATTAAATATTAAAATGTCCAACAGAAATAATAGAAATATGTACATTAAAACAAAAAAACATATTTTTCAAACAATTCTCCTATTTCCATGTTTTTTATTTTTAAATATTTCTCAGACTTTTTAAAGTTTCAACACATTTTTCAAATTTTCGAAAGTTTTTAAATATTCATCAATTTTTTCACATTTAAAAATTTTTTTAAATTTATGAAATATTAATAAATTTGTTGAATTTTTCAATTCTAAAACATTAGTCGTCGTAACATCGTCGTAAATATTTTGCTAGGGTATAATAAGTGGCATTTTTGGTTACTTTGAATTTAGTTTCATGAATCAACATTTTGTTATTTGCACTGCTTGAATTTGAGTTGATTTAATGTTCAGATCAGATTTATGTACTAAAAAATTTGAGTTATTTTGTCTTTGCTTTATTATTTGTATTTTGTATATGTACATAGGTCATCATGTATTTGATTTTAAATTATTTCAATTTTTTTTTATTTTTCATAATTTTACACATGTCACATCTTTAAGTTATACTTAATTGTTATATATATATTAAAAAATAAAATGAATCTTTTAAATTAGGATCATGTGAATATTAAAAACGAAGAAACGAAGCAGACAAGACATAATTAGAAAAAAAACATATAAAGTTAATAGAAGATACATTTATTTCAGGGTACCCAGTTTCAGGATAATTGGAAAGTACGTTTTATTGGCACAATCGGGAAAACTATGAAATTAAAAAACTCAAATTTGTTTAATTTATTTTGCCAACATTAACACGTTATATTAAAAATGCCTTCTTTTCGGTTATTTTTCATACATGAAAAATAGTTGTTTTATTTGTGAAAAATACTAATTTTGTGACATTTTTAATGAACTTGTTAAAAAGTTGCACAAAATATTTTTATTTCGCGTAATTTTTTATATAATTCAGGTTCGTTTTATTTTATCGATTAACATTTGTTTAAAATTAAATCGAGAATGTTAGCAGGTAAATATTATTAATGTTTTACTTTGTTTCATTTCTCTGTTATATGTCACTAAAAATGGCTTAATTTTTTTACGCACTAAAGCAGAAATTTTTCATATATAAAATGTCAAAACTCCGATGCTTTTTAAAATTAAATATTTACTTCTTGCTGATATTGAAAATAATACGTTGATTAGCTGGGTATCCTGCAATTTAATTTTGTATATAATTTATTTTATGATTTAATGTTCTTTATTCGAGTTAAAGAGTTATAACTATTTCTTATCCGAAAATTAAATATATATACATTCAAAAAATATATGGTTTCAATTTAATCTAATGAAAATTACATAATTAAGGAATACTTTATGTATATAGCATTACTGAATATAAAGGAATAATATTAATTATAAACATTATATAAAGCACGATACAATAATAAAATTGCAAATAATGATTCTTGGAAACTTTTTCCTATTTGTTTTTTACTTAAATTGTATTAATTTTATTAACATTATTAAGAATACATTTTTACCATTATTTCTATATTTCTGTTATATTTAAACATTAAGTTAAGTGTCAGTAATTCAAAATGATATTATCAAATATAACGAGTATATTTTCTATATGAGAATATAACACTTATAAAAAAATATTTGTAAATTTTATAGTTGATAAAATCAACCTTTCAATTATTAATTATTTAATATAAAGACATTAATTAGCTGTCAAATAGAATTTCGTTCGTCTCAACATACACACGTTTCTACATAATCGACCCATATGTTATTTGTGGCAATTATAATTTTAGATATATATATTATATATATATATGTATGTTATTTTAGCATGTGAATCTTAAATCTTCGTATTGACCTTGTTATTTTTTAATACCATTTCAAAATGAATTGCCGTTAGAATTTTAAACAATTAAATAAAGTAAATAAATCAATTAATTTTTTAATTTATTATTTTGTACATTGTGTACAAGTAACCAACCGTATGACATTGCGCGTACGTTAAACGTATTAACACATATTTTTGAAGTATTTTTTATCTTTACATTATTTCATGCATTTTCATGGGTGTATTATGGTTTTTATATACGTATTTTTCAATTATATTTATAGGCATTTTGCAAAATTACTTAAACTTTTTATATGTTTTTATTTTTATCTTTCTCTGCATAAGGTTTAATCTTAAAATGCCCATTGTTGTATGTCGCCATAGTCATTTTCGATTCCTTCTGTAACTTTATTGTATTTCACTTTATATTGTCGCTATTTTTTATTATTAAAATATTTGACCGTTATAAAAATAATTTACATTAATGTTAAAGAAATAAGAATGGATATTATCAGTCTGATGAATAATTAATCAATTAATTGATATTATATATATAAATAGAATTTTATCTTATTAGTTGCCTTTAATACCAAATGTCAGTTGTTCATTAAATTTGCACTAATTAATTCATTTTGTATTCAAAATTCATATTATACATGATTTTAATTTATGGTAGTTACACAAATTTAAAAGGCAAAAGATGGAGATTTGCTTTACTATATATACGTTTAATTTAGATACAATTTGAAGTAATGTTTGTTAATAAATACATTAAAATTTGTTGATTATTGAAAACTGAGATATCAAATTATAAGCAAATTGCCCCTTCATAGTCATCAAGTAGCACGTATATTTCAATTGAATTTTCTTATCCGTATGTGAACAAAGTGTAATTTCAGAGAGTAATAAAATTTTGCGAAAATATTAAATTTTGATTAATGAACGAGAATTTCAATAAATGTGACATTATTTTCATGTAATAATTATGCTTTGTTCAACATATCTCAACATATCTGTGTCATTATCAACAAGCAAAACAACTTGTATCATCGAATTGTATTGTGATTCATAAATAAAAACAATGATTTAATTATATTGGCAGCGCGGCAGCCAGTAGCCATAACGCAAGGTAAGATGATTAACATACATCGAAACAACGATTTTCACTACACTCTTTTGATCACGTTTTTTTACTCTTTTTATCACTATCATCGATTCCTTGTCATTTAAATCATGTCTTTAAACATGCTTGTAAATCTTTCATGTTAGTAAGAGCTATTTACACTTTTTTTCAAAATGCGAATAAAGGAATAAAAAAAAAACACTAATGTGTCAAAAACATGAAAATATTATAATTAATTAAATAAATAGATAGATAAAAAATGATAGTAAATGGCCCTCAATGATTTATCTTTTTTAAACTCTACTTTGCATTTACAGTTCTTATAACACAAATAAGAAACTATTCTCATTAGACTTTGGGTATTATACATTACTACATGCGCACATTTCATTCTCAAGATTGTACGTGCATTATGTCTACGGAATTATTGCTTTGAATGATTACAAGTTGTACACTGTGTACATTGCGATGTATGAATGTAAGCTTTTTGGAATACAAATTCATAGTTAATAATTTTTCATATATGCGCACGGAATTTCCACTTCGAGAGAAGAGATTTGTGATTGACGAAAGTTGCATTAATGAGGAATGATTTTTAATTTTCTTTTCGTCACAAATCATTTTTTTGAAATCGATCTCTCTTTTTGTGCAACAAAAAAATGAATTTTTCATTCAATTTTCTTAATTCATACTTTTTCAAATTTAACGCTATTTTTAATGGTTGGGAAAAGCAATTCGTTTGTTGGCAATTGGTTTTTGGTTTAAATTTTGATTGCATCTGACGAATTTATTTTATTAAATATTTAATCTATAAATTAACGCTTTATAAATAATTTTACTATTATTTTTATTATTTATTTAGTATAGCAAGATAGGACTATAATTCTTAATTTCATATGATTAAATAATATGCAGTTTTTAGATACACATTTTTTATTACAAAAATTAAATGTTTTTTTTTTTATTAAAACTGATCGAGAATATATTAGTTTAAACAATTTTGAAATTAATTAATAATGTACATGAGCAAAGAGTAATCTAGTGTAATAAAATAGTTTCTTTACATAAATTTGTCTATAAACGCTAGATTATAAAAAACTAAAACTTATCTTAAATATAAATATGTATGATTTTAAATAACTATGTAATTCCTTTTGAGATGTTTCTAGTATAGTAAAAATAAATAAGTTAATTGCGTTACAAAATTTTCATTTTTTCGTGAATTAATATTTTTCAATATAATTTGTATAACAATCTTTCTATTTTATGCTTTTAACATTTGATTTAATATCAACAATCAGAAAAAGAAACTAATTAATTAATGTTTTTATTTATTTAATGAAATATTATTTAATTTACCTTCAAATTCTTGAAAAAGTTGTAGAAATAAAGTCAGAAAAATATCGGAATATTGTATAGTTTGAGATTTAAAATATAAATGAATAATTGAAGCTAAATATCAGGGATCGATGTGTCTGATAATATGTATATAAGTCGTATTCATCATGTAAAATTCTCTAACTTCACAAAATAACGTTTTTTTGATTCTAGTGCCCAACAAACATCCGAAAATTCGGTGAAGAGTGGTCGTAGTACACTGGGAAATCAAGTGATACGCAAAGGTTACATGTGCATACACAACTTGGGTATTATGAAAGGTGGTTCGCGAGATTATTGGTTCGTACTCACTTCAGAAAGCATCTCATGGTACAAGGATGAAGAGGCGAGTATCACATCAAATGATTTTATATTTTATTTTATAATAAATATTATAGTAATTTATATTATCTTGTTTAAATCTAGAAAGTCTTATACTGCTTATCAACCCTTTTTAAATAAAATATTGTAATTAACTGGCGAAAAAAATTGTCTATAAAGACTTCAATACTATAATATTCTATAATTATACTAAATATTAAGAAATGCAAATGAATAATAATTTTTTTTTCTTTTACACAAATTTATCTTGCAAAATATAATATTTTTGTGTTTAATATTAAAGAATCATGCTATTTATACCTTGTATTTCCTATCTTGTATAAAACTTTTACAATTCATTTTATTAAATAAAATAGAATATTTATATATTATAAATCTTCTTTTTTGTTTGCATAACGTTACTGAAATATTAGGTACTTACATTGATGCAACGTTAAAACTTGATTACAAATACTAATCAGCTTATCTTTAACTTATGATTCTATAAACGATGTCAAATGAGGTTAATTGAATTTGCATTAATCGATACGTATTTATTACATAGAATACTTTCTTTATGAAATATTGATTTGAAATTAGACTTTTTAAAACCAGTTTACTTTTTAATGGATATTGATTTATAATTTGTGATGAATATAATACAATTATATTTTCAAAATATTATCGACAAAATATTAAATAACTTATTGATTATTTAAGTTTAAATATAATTATCTGAAAGAGTAATTAATGTATGATATTAGTAGCATAAGCTTAATTCTAAATTTGAAGCAAAAATAATTATTTAAAGAAGTATAAATAAGCTTCATGCTTCATTTTTTCATTAGAATTATTATGTAGCATAATATAAGTATTGCAGGAACAAACTAAATCATTAGCTTAAATGCAAAAGAATATTTCAATTAATAAAAATATATGATAAATTTATTATTTATGTCAAAAATGTAAATTAAAGAGAAAATTTTTATATATAAATATAAATTGATATCACCGTAATAATATATGCTATTTATTTACAATATGAGGATGTACAAAAATGTTATATATAATATAAATATAAATTTTGGAATTACAACATTCGCCTAAGATGTAAAATTCTAATTCCTATTAATTTTCAAACTGTTTAATAAAAGTTCAAATCTTAAATGAAGTTGATATTAATTATTTATAATTATTAAATTGAAAATATATAACATACAAGATACATCAATATGAATATAAATCAGCAAAAACAATTTTTTTAAATATTCATTTTGATTTTTTAATTTTGTAATAATAAAATTATAAGCATTTAAAAAAGTAAGTCTTATAATTAAATATAAGATACGAATAAATGATAATTTTAATGTAATTTTGATGTTTAGGAACGAGAAAAGAAATACATGTTGCCATTGGATGGTCTGAAATTGCGAGATGTTGAGCAGGGTTTCATGTCACGTCGTCACTTGTTCGCGCTATTCAATCCTGAGGGTAGAAACCTCTACAAAGACTTCAAACAGCTTGAGTTAAGTTGTGAAACCCAAGATGAAGTGGACTCGTGGAAAGCATCGTTCCTGCGAGCTGGTGTCTATCCTGAGAAATCCACAGAACAAGCCAATGGCGAGGGAGAGGTTTGTATTATTAAGTTTATTAATTATTTATTACATTTCAATGTCACGTTATATTTCTCACTTGGTATCTTTCACTTTACAAAAATATTAAAAAAAAAAATAAAAAAGGAAAAAGAAAAAATATATGTGTTTCTCTTACTGTAAAGTTTTTTGTTCTGAGTCACTATGTCATTATTTTGAATTCATTTTAGGAAGAACGGCGGGTGAGTTAAGAAATAAACCGGACGTATGTTAATGATCCTCATAAACTCTATTTTGAGTCTGATTTATCTTTTTTTTCTTTTTATTTTGTTTGATGTGTTTTTCAATTTTGGAACTAAAATACATTGCGCAACAAAGGCGAAAAATTGTTAATTAATTAAAATTATCAATTTTTTGCTGTGCGACTTTTATGTTTTTGTAACAGGTGCAGAAATTTATTGCAGTAAAATAATAATATCTCTAAATTATTCGATATTTTATTTTTGAAAATGCATGTAACTTTATAAAGTGACAGTCCTTGACTAATTAATTTTACCTTGTCAAAGTGTGTGCGATTGTATTTTCACATGTTCATTTCTTTTTGTTATTTCTGTTCGTCTAAAGGAAGGATATGAGGTTTGTACTGTTCGGAATCAGTTTTGTGATACTTCCAGACAAACGACACAAACCCATATTATAAATTACATATTTTATTAAATAACACTTTGTTCTTATTTATAATCTTGCTTGGCACAAACAAGAACATTTTCCATAAGTCTAATACTTCAGAAACACGTTACAACTTTTTTGCTATTGTATTTGTATTAATATTATCACAAAACACTGACACACATTTTATTTGCAGTTCTTTGCACCTTCAATATTCAATATTTCATACATTTCTCTTAATTATTTTTTGTATTTATATACTTCTTAACTTTTATTGTTTTTCTTTTTTTTCTCTCTATAAAGCTAAAAATTTAATATTTATAAAGGAGCAAAGGACTAATTAGTGTCTAATCATCTTTAAAACATAATCTCATATTTTCTTCCAGTCTTTCTTCTCCGTACTTTAAAGTAATTAATGTGCATATATAGTTTTAAAATTTAAGTACTATTACTTTTTCATTAATATTGATTTTTAATATTTTTTAAACATTTGTTTTTGAGATGATTAAAGCAAACTTAATTGAACAAAACTCACAGTCGTCTTCGTAATATATGTATACGTATATATGCGGAGTATTCTGTTTTAAAGAATTCACTTTTACATAAAAAATGAAAATGCGAGAAAGTGAGTTTCTTTCAAAATGGCATACTTATATATATTATATGTATATATACATGTTTCAGGATATTTTTATATTCTTAAGCAAGCTTTTGATATCTTCAATCATAGAAGCATTAGTCTATGTTGAAGATTTGTACATTCAATGTTAGATTAAATATTTAGCAAAATATATTTATATACAAAATAAACAATTTTCAACGTTAAGGATTCAAAATTATTTTATTATAACAATGCTACTTTGCCCTTAGAAATAAAATGCTCTATTTAGTTTTATGCTTGATGATAATCTGATTTTTTTATCTCAACATTATGTATAGATTGTATGTACTTATTCAAATGTTAAATTTAAAATCTTTTTATTTAGGGCGATTCTGAGGGAACATCTTCGATGGATCCTCAACTGGAAAGACAAGTGGAAACCATCCGAAATCTTGTGGACTCTTACATGAAAATTGTTACAAAAACCACACGTGATCTTGTCCCCAAGACGATTATGCATCTTATCATCAATAATGCTAAAGATTTCATTAACGGCGAATTATTGGCACATTTATATGCCAGTGGTGATCAAGTACGTTTTATTTTAATTTTTTGTATTTCTTTCAATTGTTTCATAAAAGTATATTGTCATTGAATTGATTATGTATAATAATTATCTTTTAGTCATCCATGATGGAAGAATCACCAGAAGAAGCACAAAAGCGAGAAGAAATGTTGCGCATGTATCATGCTTGCAAAGAAGCTTTGAGAATTATTGGCGATGTATCAATGGCCACAGTTTCGACGCCAGTGCCACCACCTGTCAAAAATGATTGGCTACCTTCAGGCGATAGTTCAAGGTAAAATAATTTATCATTTAAGCAATTTTTTTCTCATAAAAAAATGACATTTACTATGACATTTAATTTCTTTTTTCTCTTAATTATTAATACAAGTTAATTATTAAAACTCATTCTTAATTCTCTACTTTCTCTTTTTCAATCTTTACATTGTTGCTTGCCTTTGCCTTCAATTCAACTAAATTACTGAAAACAGCTTTGGGTAAGATTTTCTTATGTTATTCTTAAGAATTTCTCTTTCTTTCTCTCTTTTTTATTTCATTAATTATTTGAGTTAATTTTATAATAATATTACATATTAAGAATTTTAAGTAATTTTACATAAACATTTTCATGTTCAGTGTGTAAATAAATATATAAATAAATAAATAAATGTCTGAATGAGATAAAGTACTAACATTATCAAATTTACAGAATGTCGCCACCATCTCCTGGCGGTCATCGACGACCGACCACTCAAACATCGGCTCCGAGCACACGAGCTCCACCGCCAGTACCCAGTGGACAGCGGCCGGCACCAGCCATCCCCAACAGACCTGGACCAGGTGGACCACCACCTGCCCGAGCTAATCCTGGTCTACCTCCCCCACTTATACCATCGTAAGTATCAGTCAGTCTATTAATTTCACACCAACTGTTCATATTAACAAAACTATTCTCAAACATGTTATGCAAATTAACAAAACATTACGATTGAATGTCCCTTTTCAGTTAAACAACTTGTCATGCAAAAATATCGCGTTTCTTAATAATGATATATAGTTAAATAGTTGAAATCAAATTCAAACTTGAATATAAAAATAATTATATAGTTAGTAAATAAAAGACGTAAAAAATGATGACATACATGAGCAACACGTAGCAAATTTAATGAAACCAAAAACTACTGAGACGTCGGAAACTTTTGCTCTAATATAAGTTTTGATTGCAGGCGCCGACAATAAGTCTCCGCTCTAACACATCTATTCGCTACTAACCTTGTAACCGTTGCATCTAGTCGATTAATAATTAACACATTAGGTGTTTCCACAAAATATTGATATTAAATGAATAAATTACTTAATAACAATAATAATTATTAAAACAACAAAATTATGGCTACAATCTCTTAAGGACGGGGTGTGTGTATGCGACTCTGTTAGTGCTAACTGAAGATTAACTCTGCGAGATTGCAGAAGTAAATCGGGTGTAGTTTCATAAAAATGCATTCTCGTTTTACGATAGTCAATGTTGTTGTCTGTTAATTGTTTTGATACCTTTAAATTAATAATTTTTTTAATCAACTGTTATACCTGAAACCTTTTTCTTGCACCTCAACTGGCTTTCTTTCGCATCCTATCGTCTTTTATAAAAATATATTATACGATATATTATTATTCAAAGGAGAAAAATAATTTAAAAAAGAGGGAACACTGCACATCATTAAATTTCACAGTTTCATATAATTTAAGATTTAACGTCAATAATGTAAGATATGTATACATACATATGGTACAAACATACATTAACACATACAAACACGTATATTATATAAATATATTATAGGTATTATATTTATATATATACCTTAAGTTATACATAAATATAATACAATATATATATGTATATGATTTCAATAACTCTGTATTATAAAGTAAATAATAAGATAGAGATATAGAGAGTCAAAGAAAAGATATACATATGAAATGATTGTTGATATTTAGGTACGACTTCGTTTATGTGTAAAGTGGAGTGAGATCGAACATATGTATGAACTTTATTTTTTTATATTTTTTGATTTGTTCGTGTTCGATTTCAGTGTATATTAGTACTGTTGACAATGAAAACTTGCACGTACCTCAAACTTGTATATCACGCTTGTGTATATAGACGAAATAAGGAATAAATAGAATGGTTAATTATATATATATTTGATATATATATACATATGTATAATGTGACATACTTATACACGTGTATATATAGAAAACCTGTGAATGTATTTGCAGATATTGCAGGCCAAATTCACTAACAGCATGACATTCATTAAAAATCGATTCGTCACCGATAAGATCTCAAAAAATAATCTATCGATATATTGTATTATATTTATGCAAGCCTTTTGTTTTTTAATATCTGTCCATCAAGACAGTCGAAAGAGAATTTAACTTTTTATCGTTTTTCACGGTCTTCTTAAAGCTTTTATGTATGTTTACGTAAAACTTGAAACATTGATCACTTTATAAGAACGGAAGGCATTGAATCTCGATATTGTGATTTTTCAAAGTTTTGAAAATGTTCATGATTAAATGTGCATTTTTTCATCAGAAAAAATCAATTAAGCTTGAGATTTGAATTTCGTATTTTTTTTTGCTCTACAAAAATCAATTTTTATAATATACTAGAAACTCACTGTAATAACTGAAGCTTCGAAATTTAAATGAGAATTAATTAAAAACATTTAAATGATTATTCTATTAGATATTACCTTAGATAAGTAACACGATTATTTCGTAAATTGAAATGTATTGATACATGCCAAATGTATTAAGGGGACTCTCCACAGAAAAAGCTATTTTCGTCAATTTTAATCCAATCATTTTGAATTTGTTGTGATTTTTAGTGTTTAGGCTCCTAAATAATAATCTTCATTGAAAACTTAAAAAGGAATCAATTGATTATAAATTATTAACAAAAAATGGTGAAAAAGACTCCTATTTTTAAAAGGTTTTTGGGCTCGTAAATTGCAATAAATTTTATTTGATTTAGGCGCCATTTTGTTCGTCATGAAGAGGACTATTAAAATTATGGACCGATTTTTTATATGTATTAACAAAGAAAAGTTATAAACAATAATGTAAAAAAAGCAAACAAAGACCAAAAAACTTGTTTTTTCACATAATTGTTTATAACATTGCAAACAATAATCGAATTTTAAATCCGTCCGTAATTTCTAAAGACAATTAAATTCTGAAAAAAATTAAACAAAAAATCGAGTAAATCGGATGTAAATTGTGGCACCGGAACATTTTAAAATCTGAAACATCGAACAATAGTATATTACAGCAAAATACAGCAAAATCGCCGCAGCAAGTTATTTTATTCGCCTTGACAACAACGGGAAATATTATTAATTTCAAAAGTTGTAACGCATATTTCAAAAAAAGAAAAACACCAAAGAAAAGAGGACACTTTAAAGTATCCGAAAACGCAAAAAAATTTTTTTTCGATTTTTGTTCATTTTTCATGATTTTTGCGTGGAGAGTTCCCTTAATGACATTACATTCAAAATATATATTATACTATTTATTCTATTACAATAACATTACAATAACATAATAATTGAATATTTGAAAAAGCATCAAACATTTTGACATTAAAGAATTTTTATATAATAATGTAAAAATATGGCATAATAAATGCAAAAATATATTTAATGCTTCGTTAATTACAAATTAACAGATAATACTTTATCAATTCAAATTTTAAAATTATTATTTATACAAGATTTGTATAACTCGTAGTTAATGATAGAGTTTCCAGTGTATTAACAAATGTACAAATAGAAATAAAATCGACACAATAAGACCTTAACATACATATACATATATATTATATATTTATACCAAAAAATAATAACAATAAGTATTTTTAATATTCCCATAAGCTTTGTAACGTATTGTAAAAAATATGTTCCTATAACTAAGCAGAGTAAAATATTGTATTTAATTGTAAATATGAGACATACCGTCGTTACAGAAATCCGGAGTATACATTGTTTATGCTTCTGAAATAACTAAGCTGACAGAATTTGTTCCTCCTTTTCAAAATGACATTTTCAAAACTGACGTCAACGATGTCGGTGCCTGCATAGTAAAATTTTCCAAACGCGTGTTGTTGACAGGATATTCTTAATCTGTTAAAATGATGACCATCTTAACACGTTGCTTTCTCATCATCGTAGCATATTTACATTTGTTTTATTTCATTTGTCCATTTTTTTAAATTATCGATTAATTGTGTTATATGAAATTCTGTTTCTTATTACATATTTGATTTAACAATGAATTATATATATGTTTTGTTTGCTATCTCATATTGTCTTTAACAATTTATACAAATTATAATATTGAAATTTTGGTTGAACCTATTGTCACACCCACTGTACACATATGTTTAGTCGCGGGGGCGGTCTGCAACAGAGAGTGACACAGGCTGCAACTCAGGCTGCCGCTAACGCCGCTGTGAACGAGCTGATGGATGCATTCAGGATCAAGTAAACTATCATTACAAAAAAAAAAAAAAAAAAAAAAAAAAA
>JABFPJ010004370.1:0-13976 GCA_022817425.1 Gryon sp. ZL-2020 | reverse complement strand
ACTTTAAGAATCACCTTAAGTCCGGCGGCGACAAAAAATTGCGCGCGAGTTTGGTTTCTCCTTGGTGCGGAAGGAATAGGCATGGCGAAAGCAGCAGCAGCAGCACAGCGCGGGATAAAAAGTGGCGGGTTGCGGGCGGAAGGAGTGTTAGAGAAGGAGAGATAGAGAGAGAGAGAGAGAGAGAGCGCGCGCGGTATATTTGGCGTATGGCGGGCCGTCGGGGGTGGTCGATCACGGAAGGCAGGGACGTCGGGAAGGGGCGAGAGCTCGCGGCCCATCCTTACCTTACTGCGCACTTTCTTACCCCTCCACGCTGTCCGCCCCTCACCGCCACCCCTCGAGCCGCGTACGCGGCGACGCGCCATCCGCACCCGCAGTTCGCCTGTGGATAAGGCGAGGCGCATGTCGCGCGCGTCCAGACGCACCCAACTCTCTCTCACACTTTTTTCCTTTCTTTCACCTCTCCACAATTCCGGGCGTCTTTTTTGTTTTTGTTTTGTTTTCAAATAACCTTTTCACGTCGCATTCTTCGTGAGCGCTCGCGCGCGCGCGCACGCCTTTTCACGATCGTCACTCGTTTCCCGCCGAGCGTCATTTGTTCTCATCGCCCCTCTCTCTCCCCCGCCATCATCGTCCCAACCCCATCTTGTGTTTCGCGCCTTTTTTTTCTCGCCACGACAAACGTTTGTCTTCGCTCGCGCATTGCGATCCCGTCGCTTCTGTCCATCGACACAACGAAGGAACAAATAATGGCCGCGAGACGGCCAAGACGCCGAACCCTGCGAAATCCACGCTAGCTGCGCCACGTGGGGGCGTTGTTTTGCAACCAACCGAGGCCGTTGACGTCTGCTGTCTCTTTCTATCGCAGTCATCGATACACCAAAACACGCACATGTCTTTGTTTAACGGAATCTCGGCGTACGTAAATGACCCCCGCCCTTCCCCTCCCCTCCGGACGCCGAGGGTCATTCGGCAACTTGCACGCACACGCACAGTTCTGCGACGCCGGTTGAGTTTGATAGTTGTTGTACTACGTTGCCGATCACGGCGCCGGTGTCACCGTTCGACTGTTTTTTGTTTTTGTTTGCACGCAGTCGAAGTTGCGTCGAAGGCGAGAAAATACTTTGTCGACGTTCGGTTTTTATTATTATCAAGCTCAATTGTTTACGTTTGAATTGTTTGTTGATTGTTTGCTTGATTTCATCGCACGACCTTGGACGTCAATTACAATTATTTTGTGTTTTGTCACGGAGATTGTTTTGTCAAAATAATAGTGAGAAATGTGTTGAGTTTTATATGTTGTTAGAGTTAATTTATATTTCTGACATTTTTCAAAACAATAAGCATTCTTTTTCATGTGTTTGCATTTTTTTGGTTTTTATATATTTCTTTGTTATGTTTTGTTACGCTTCGAGATTTTTGTTTAATATTGTGAAGACGATCGCAGGTATTGTAATAAATGAAATCCGTATTATAACCTAGAATTGAAGATATATTCTCATTAGTACAATTTAGTTGAAAGTATTTGAATTCTGTTCTGCAATGCGAAATTATACAATGTACATAGTAATCCGATTGTCTCTGTTTGTGTTTTGTAAAAATGCCAATTCAAATTGTCTTTTCAAATATTAGACTTTTATTACGAAAGATGAATATTAATGTGAAGAGAATATTATTAAATAAAGCGAATTCGGTGATCTTCTATTTGAACTTATAAAATATTCAACACATTTCTTTCAAATATTATATTTTAGTTAATATGTTAATTAGTATTTTATTATTAAGTTATTTATTATAATTTACCCAATAATTTATTGCCAAACTACTGTTCATGTAGACTGTTAACAAGGAATACTGGTCACTAGACTACCGAAGAATTTTAATTAACCAAAAAATGGTTTTAACTGTAAGGGAGACTGATCACTAGACTACCGAAGAATTATAATCACTCGAAAAAGTATATTTTTAAATAATATGATTACTGTTATTATAATAAATTAATCACATATTTAACATTGAAAAGAACATATTAAAATATGTTCTATCAACTTTAAGTTAATAATGATTATAATTTCGATACTAATTAGGATATAATTATAAAAAATTCACGTGAATGATAAATTAATGTTCAAGGAATTAATTACAAAGTACACATATTACTAAATTAAATAACTAAATATCGCGTTTACATAAATTCAAATAATGTGACATAATATTTCCGAAAATCTGTTTATATGTAATGCAAATTATTTATTCATCAAATTTATAAATTATTGTTCGTAACTGAAAATCCGGCAAAAGAGACAAACAAATAATGTATATTATTTTACGATTTGACTTGTAAATGAAATATAACAGCTTGGTGTTTTCGTTTTGCAATTATTACCCTTTGTTGTCTGTAGTATATTTTGATATAAATGTTTTACGACATTTATACAGTGTTATTATTTATATATAACTGTATAAATTAATTATAAATATGAACTCTTGCAACCAAATACTCAATATAAATATTAACCCTTTTTTTCATTTCCATTTAAAATTAATCTAAGGCATGTGAACTGCGACTATTTGTTGACAATTATTATTGGTCAACTGTGAGAGTCGTTACTGCAGTTATACTGCAATTGGTGTGAAGCGACATTATTGTGTTTGCACTGCTGCTAAATGTTACTGGGAAGAGCAGTGTTTTCATGCTTTTATCCTTGTAGAAGTTGTGCATGTATACGTCTCTTTAATATATATGTATAAGTGCATGTAAAATAAAAATTCTATAACAAAATAATTCTATAATAAAAAGGATCATATGTTGTCCATATATTGACAATATATATTGGCAGTGTATGGTATTATATTGACCATATATATTTGCATATTTTCCATATATAAACCATATATTGGCAGTGTATTAGCGCTATACAAGAATATATCATGTATGGTCAATATATATCCATATATGATCGATTAATGGTGCATATATGATTCATATATGGTTGATATATGGTCAGTATATGGTCAATATAAGATCCTTTTTTAATTGCGATAAATAAATGTATTCATTGTTCTAATAAAACTAATATTTGTATCAAATTTTGTATTACTTTTTTGATCGAAAGTGATAATTCGTTTAGTGCAAATTTTTAAGTCATCATATATGTGGGATTCGAGAGATGTGATGTGGGAAATAAAATATTAAATAATTTGAAATTATTATTAAAAAAAATAAGAAAAGAGTGATAACTCGATATCATTTTTTTTTTAGTTTTAAGGAAAGGTTAGTTTTAGCAAAACTAACCTTTTGATGAAAAATATATTTTTTCATCAAATCATAATTATATTTTGTATAAATAAAACTTTGGAATAATTGTTTCATATAATTTGAATTATCATAAGACTACATTTTTCAATATTTAATTTATTTGCAAGATCAGTTTGCATAAAATTAATAGAAAACGTTAATTTTTATCAGTGTATGCATACTATAGACATAATCTAAAGAGTCGTTTTACCAACGAGTGATACTTTGTCGTATTAAAATTGCAGAGTACATTACCATAATGAATCATCGATATCACGCTAAAAACAGTTATGCAACTTTAATATTGTAATGGTTGACTTTATCTTAAAATAACATGGATATTTTCGTTCATTTGCAGAAATTAACGAACACGAGGTGATGCTATCAGCGTAAAACAAATATATATCAATAAACAAGTCTAATAATGTTATACAATTAAGGTATCATTTTTGCACGATTTTAATATCGCGCTTATTTCATTTATGTTTCGACTGATTTCATATCTATAAAAGTAGAATATCGAAAATATAACTAAATTATGGAGCAAAGATATAGATTTGCATATAACTAAAGTATATATTCTAAATATATGTATTCATATATGTATCATATATATACTATGGACACATATTAATAAGGCTATAAAAAGGCCATAATAAGGTTATAAAATCGACCCATAAGTATTAAATAATTTTTTTAATGTTTATAATAATTATATTAAATTTGAAAATAAAAAATTAAAAATTGAATTTGAAAAATTGTTTTTACATTCAATTCTGGGTCCATTATTTATATGAAAAGCTACTATATACTTTTCTGGGTGTATTCGAATATATTTTCGAGCGTGCTGGAATTTGTTTTATTTCATTGTTTTTTTTCTCTCTTTCTCTCCAATCGTGACATTTGATATTTAATAAATAAAGAAAAGCAAGAAAGATGTTGACAGAATCGATGTAAAATGTGATTTGCATACGGAATATAATTATCGTAATGTTGTGATTGGCGTGACAATTCATTGGTTTGCTCCCCCATCGATACGAGCTTTCAAACAGCGTCTATAAAGGGGTCGTCGACCTGCTCCATGCGACGAATAATGACTACGATTTTCCTTGGGTCTACAGACTTTCCTCCGCTTATATATATATACATATATATATGCATGTATATTCCTGCGGATTTTCGTGGATATCTCGATCCCGTGCGAACGCGCCGCGTGATTGCTAGTAATAACTGCCACTAATAGACACAACTATGCAGTCGATCAATTAAACGCCCAGTATAGTTATTGTTTCGAATCAATTTGATATTCATCCCTGTTAAACGGAATAACTTTTTTTATTTTAAGAGTATTTTTACAACAATTTTAACAGTCGACTAACAAATTTTAGGCTTAACAAGCTTTGAAATTAATCTATTTCCCAACTAGTGAGAAAATTGCCAATTTTAGACGAGTTCCGGAGAAGAAATATTTCTATTCCTACTTTCCATCTCTAGGGAGAAAAAGTTAAGTTGTAAAAAAACTAGTTGCAGAACATGCCATTCTTCTGTCGATTGTGGGATGAAAGTAAGCCTTTACATCATTTATAAGATGAAAATACTTTGCCTCCCTCGGGAGAAAAAGTACTGCTTTCGTGCAACTTTTTTTAAAGGGGTAAAATTGCGTTTTCGATGCACCTATGAAAAAATTAACTAGCTATGCTTATTTTCCGTCTCTAGGGCGGGAAACTAAATTTCCATTATTACAGCACTTAAGGGACGAAAATACTTTATTTTCCGCCGGAGAAAAAATACTACTTTGGTTCCACTTTTGAGAAGAAGAAAATTACGTTTTCAATGCATCTTTGAAAACAGTAACTTTCTATTCTTACTTTTCATCCCTCGGGTCGAAAAGTAAACTACCATTATTACAGTATTTAAGAGACGAAAATACTTTGCCTCTCTCGGGAGAAAAAGTACTTTTTTTATCTCACTTTTGAGTGGAAAAAAGATTCGTGTCGTGTTTTCGACGCACTTGTAAAAAAAGGTAACTTTCTATCCTTAGGGCGGTAAAGTAAATTTCCATTATTACAGGACTTGAGGGAAAAAAATGCTTTAACTCCCTCGGGAGAAAAATTCCACTTTCTTAACATTTATAAGTTAGAAAAGTAGCGTTTTCGATGCACCTGTAAAAAAATAAACTATTTATTCTTACTTTCCATCCTTCGGGCGGAAAAGTGAACTGTCATTATTACAGCATTTGTGAATCAAAAAGGAGATTTTTCAATAATTAAAATAATAGTTAATATTAAAATTCGTTAAAATAATCTACGCAAAAAGTATTTAATAAAATTGAAATAAAATACTCCTTGAGAAATGCCCAAAAACCAAACTTTCTTATCATAAAATAAGTTATTCCAATTTCCTATTTGACGCTTTTCAATGCAACATCTAAAATAGACTTTCGTTAGTATCATTTCGAGTCTCACTATTTCAATAGTTTGACTTGGAATAATGTATACTAGATTAAAGACAAATTTGAGAACTAGTCTCCATTTGAGTTCTTGGCAACTTTGCTGTAGATAAGTTTCACTCGCAGTTTGACGTCACCAAGTGGCATGTAAAAACTGCGACAAATGGCTGGTGCAATTTCGGAGTTGGAAATTCGGGCGCGCTAAATGATTCAGCGTCGCGGATTTGAAGAATTTAAATTATTCGATCGGCCGCGCGCGTCGCGTTCAAAATTCGCGACGGCAAATTGAAAAGCACAAATCCAGCCGATGTTTGTCAGTTTGACGTCGGCCTCCCCCCACCCCCGAACTGTCCCTCACCCGTATATTGATTCGCCGCGACTTTTTGTCTCGCGAGTATCTTTTCAATGACTTCGCGTTTTGACGCAAATAAACAAAACCCGGAATGTGATGGGGGTTTAATGATTAAAATCACAAATCTATGGCGTGAATTGGGCGCGAGGGAGGAAGGCGTGTGGCCAAAAGAAGTACGGACAAAGAGACAAGTTCAAAGTGATATGAAATGGCTCGATAATAATTTGTGGCAGTTTCTCATCAAATAAAAGTCACTAAATGAATTTTGAAATTCATATCGAAAATCACGTTTGCCGTTTTGATGGTTATATTGTTCATTGCATCTGCGGGTCCTGTATTGGCTCGCCCATGTAACTTGCCAGAGCAATTAAAGGCTCTATAAAGGTTACAAAACGGTTTTTTATTAGGAATATAACGTGTTATCTATTAATGACCTGTAAAAATTAACTTAATTACCTAATTAAAAATTAAATTAAGTAGGCAATAATGAGGCCATAAAAAGGCCATAAGACCTAAGTCATAAGAAGACCAAAGGAGAGCCAAGAAAAATCTATAAAAAGGTCATAATAAAGCCATAAACAGGCCATAATAAGGCCATAAACATGCTATAATAAGACCATAAAAACTCCATAATAAGGTCGTAGTAAGGCCATACGAGGGCCATAAAAAGTTCATAGAAAGTCCATAGAAACACCATAGAAAGGCCATATTAAGGCCATAATAAGGCCATAAACAGGACATAATAAGATTATAATAAGACCATGAAATAGCCATAATAAGGCCAAAGGAGAGCCTAAGAAATTCCATAAAATGGTCATAATAAAGCCATAAACAAGTCATAATAAGGCCATAAACAGGTCATAATAAGATAAAAAGGCCATAATAAGGTCGTAGTAAGGCCATACGAGGGCCATAGAAAGTCCATAGAAAGGCCATATTAAGGCCATGTAAGGACCATAAAAAGGCCATAATAGGTCCTTAGAAACACCATAGGAAGACTATAGGAAGGTTACTCTTGTAATGCTGCTGTTAAATGTCATAAAAAATACTATTGCCTTTGTTGGATTCAGGACATAATTTGAGCATACCCTAATAGTTTATTACAAGTAATAAATCCCATTTGCCAAAATCGACGAACCCCTAATTATTTTCTATTTTTTAATAGAAATACAATATATTAAATATAATTTAAATACATTTAATACACATTTTTTTCATTACATGGGTTTTACTTTAAACTGACTGTGACATCTTCTTTATGTCAGTTTATGAGCTTTATATCATTATGTCATACATTATTAGGCTTCTTGAACAGCAGCGAAGTCGTCATAAATGACATCGTACGTTGGACTCGTTGTGTTTGTTTTATTTTATGATTAAGTTTAGTCGACATAAATATACTTGTAATCGAACGGCGCTTGCAATCGTTATGTACACTTTGAACTTGCTACTAAATTATTTACGAATTTTACAAAACAGAAATATACGAAATAGAAACTAAGGTTAATGATGTTATAGTTACCTATACATTTAATGTTTTAAACGTTGGATTATTAATTATTAATATAATCAAAAAGTGATTCCACTTTTTGAGAAATAGGAAATCTGATGAAAAGTAAAAAGAAAAAAAATTATCAAAAAGTTGAAAGTAAATTGTTTGAGAAAAATGTTGATGTGTTTGTTTGTCGATTTTATTGCAGTTGCGAAAGACATTAACATTTCAAATGTTTTTGCGGGGGAAACATTTGAATTAATAAGTTTCAAATATTAACTCTGCACAAATGGATGGTTCGTTTAAACAGACGTCGTTTTGACATTCAAAGCAAGAAGCGTCGCGAACGTTTTCGTGCGTTAAAGCGTTCGAATAAAAATAAATTTGCGTTTTCATATACTCAATTAGGACTTTGACGACTTCAAAGAGGCGCATCGACAGAGACAAATACGAATCGCGATCTTATGTTGCAGTCGAAGGCATACATTTTGCCGTCTTTGTTTCGAAGAATTTAAAAGCAATTATTTATAACCTCGTATGCAAAAAGAGTCTGGACTAATTAGGTAAATTTGACATTTACCGTTACTTTTTTGGTAAAATAAAACAAACAGGCCCTGGGTGGGCCAAATTAAGAAATTTGCTAGGAAAGCCAAATTAATTTCAATTGATAAATCATCGTCCTGATTTTATCAATTGAAATTAATTTCCTTAACAGAATTTTTTTTTGCTCAAGCTAGGGCCTTTTTTAGATAAACCTTATGACAAGATTAGAGCAAATTTTTCTCTCTGCAGGATTTGTGCGGGACCCAGAATGACTTGAAATACTTACTTATACATTTCCTCATGAGGTATTCCTTAGTTGGACCTAACGAGGCCAACCTGATGTTCAATTCTTGAACATATAAATTGACAGTATAGTAACACTTTACAAATGTAATCCATGTATGGTCAATATATGGCCAATATATGATCAATATATTTTTCACATATGAGCAATATATGATCCATATATGTTCCATATGAGGCCAATATATGGTTTATATATGGTCAATATGTGTTAAATATTAGTTGCAATGTATTTCTCATACATTGAGAATATATGAATATCATATATTTTCAATGTATGATCAATATATTGATCATACATTGAATAATATGATTTCTTGAATAATATATTGTTAATATATGTTTTATATATGCGGACAATATATGATATGCAATTTGTTTTAATTACAAATTCAATGTGAAAAAAACTAATAAAAATAAACGAATTAATACTGTTACGAGGAAAAAAAATAGGAAAACGATTTGAAAATGAGTTGCATTGAAAATAGTCTAGCCTTGTTTCATATCGCATCCAGAAATAGTCAGAAAAACCATTAAAATCAGTGCACTCTATAGTCTCAGCGTTCGCGGAACTTATTTTATGAGCCGAGCTGCAGTTGTTCTCGTGAGTTAAAGTAGTCGTAGGTAGTCGTTAAACGTCAGTCTCAACGTACCGCCCTTCTAAAATTGTATTCCACGATGCTAATATTACAATACATCATGCTAAAAATATACATCGAGATTCCAATAATCTAATATTGGACGCTGAAATTATACATTACAATGTCTCTCTGGGGTTGTACATTGCAAAGTCAGCGTTCAATCTACGTCAACGTTCGACTTTTCCGGTTATGTCGCGGAAATTCAAAACGATCCAAATTGTCTTTCACTGGTTAATCAAGTTATATATTTAACGTGTGCATTTTCACATTAATTCAATTCTAAACTATATTGATTGTTTATTTCATTTTAGCGTCAAATAGAGCATCAAATTTTGTTTACTTTGTTATTAAACATTTAAAGGTTAGGTATTAGAAGCAATTTTCTAGTTATTACAAATTTATTTTTAAAATAGAATTTTTTCTTTATGTGAATTTTGTGAATAATGAAGGTAGTTGCAGATTAAGATACATTTTTTTCTATTGAAAGAACATTTATTGGTAGAGCAATTTGTTGCTCTTCGTTTTAGTTGAGTTGCAACTATAAGCACTGAATTGAGCTGCAGATTATCATCAGTGCATCAGGATTGTGAATGTAGTTACAGATTCAACACTGCAACTGTTATTTATTCCTGAAATTAGCGCTGAATCATGTAATTGTAGACAGTAAAGTTGGCTACGGATCAGAAACTGCAATTTAAAGAAATGAAGTTAGCTACAGATTATGAACTGCAGCTCTAAGTACTAAAGTTAGCTACAGATTTTAAACTGCAGTTCTAAGTACTGAAGTTAGCTACAGATTATGAAATCCAACTCTAAGTAGTGAAAGTAGCTACAGATTTTGAACTGCAGCTTTGAGTATTGAAGTTTGCTTGAGACTATGATTGCTGCTCTAAATATTGAAGTTAGCTGCAGATTTTGAACTGCAGTTCTACATACTGAAGTTAGCTACAGAGTTTAAACTGCAGTTCTAATACTGAAGTTAGTTACAGATTATGAACTCCAACTCTAAATATTGAATTTAGCAGAATAATAAAGTGCATTTGTAACAATTGAAGTAAGCTACAGATTACAACCTGTACTTCAAAGTATTGAAGTTGGCTACAGATTATTAAAGTACAGTTCTATCTATTGAAGTAAGCTACAGATTACAACCTACAGTTCACTGAAGTTAGCTACAAATTATGAATTGCAGTGTTAAATATTGAATTTAGCTACTTATTAATTAATCGCAACTTTGAAGTAAGGACTTAAAGATTGCTGCAGATTAATAAAATACAGTTCTAACTACTGAAGTAAGCTACAGATTACAAACTGCAGCTCTAAGTACTGAAGTTAGCTACAAATTATGAATTGTAGCTCTAGAAATTAAATTGAGCTACTTATTAATTAAGTAAAGCTTTAAAGTACTGACTTGAAGTTAGCTGCACATAAATAAATTGTACCTATCACCAATGAAGTTAGTCGAAAATGATAAACTATACATAGATTTAGCAGAATTGCTGTTAATATTAGCGCAAACAGAAGTTGCATGAGTATGAAAATACGAAATGAAGTATTGGAAATGACAAATTTAGGAGTAGACAGGAAACGCTGTCGATGTTTTAAACTGCTTCTTTTCAGGTCTAATTTTTAAGTCTGCGCCGTGAGTCACACTTGCACACGCTTACTCATTGTAAATTTTAGATGACACATTTCTTCACGCTCTCAGACACGCGCGCTTCATAGCACGCGTCGCCGTGAGTTTGTTATTTATTTTCGTTTGCGACGCGGAAGTTTGGCAAAACGCATTTTCGAAGCGCACGCGAACGTTGACACAAAAAGCTATTCTAATAACCCAAATAATATGTAACCTCGATGACTCCACAAAAGTTTTTCGTCGTCGTAAAAAATCATTCGTCGTTATATATTATACCAAAACATAACCTCAATTTACTCAATATTTCGTCATTTTTCAAAACATTTTCTAAAGCAAAGTTATATTTTAAAAGAATTGTTAAAATATTTATAAAAAAAGTGAGGTTATGTCTGTTCTAACTTCATATTCATTGTTATTTCACCTTTAGTAACAAAGTTCAAATTTTAGGTTAGGTTTTAGGTCATTTACTTAACGTAAACTGAACATGTTTTTTAAATTTAACAATTCGTTTTATAATACTTTACTATTTTGTATTAAAAAACCGACGCACAAAGAAATAAATCGCACTTGTGCAAAAATTTGCATCCGATGTTGTAATTAAAGTGAAAAGCTATTTATAAACATTGCCACTGTTATTAATACCGCTGGTGGCGTAAAAGTGCGTTATTTGTTAATTAGTCCAATTATTTGCGTTTCGCGTGCAGAAAATCTCAAGTTAAATTTAACTGCAACCGAGGACGTGGACATAAAAAAATAGAGCGAAAAGAAAAATAGGAGAAGTGCCGGTACATTAACGACCTATATAATATCACTTGAATGATTCAACATCTCTCGCGACAAATATAGTTTCTGTTAATCACATTAAATTCGATCGAACGCAAACATCATCTCTATCTTCGTAAGTTTTGCGACGTACATTTTGAATTTCAATTTAATCCTTTTTTTTACGTTTTCATGTAAATTGTTATTTTTACTAAAATATATATATACATAGATCTTTAACATTTGTCAAATATTATGAATGTAAACAATAACAATAATTAATAATAACAATACAATATTTAAAATAGATTATATAATATATTTATATATAATTTACATATATATGGGTCTATGATATTTGTCAAACATTATGAATGCAAATATTGAGAAATTGATGTTATAGAAAGTAAACAATAACAATAAATAATAATAAGTAATAATAACAATAATAATAATAATAATAACAATAATGTAGAAATTTAGAATGGATTATATTACATTTATAATTTACATGAGAATGTTTACAAAATTATAACACATAATATTTACATTTATACATTTGTTATTATATACATAATATTTGTATGCGAGAAAAATGAAGGGCAGTGTTTACAGCAAACGGATACACCCTGTTGTTTTCGTTAATCCACTCACGAGGAATAATATGCAAACTTGGATTTTTCACACTTTCCGTTAGTTCTTCCTGTTCCTTCGGCCTTTTGCCCCTGCCGTGCACATTTATGCCACGATGTATAGCCGAATTCCCGAAATATTAAATTCTAGTTAGTAAAACAATGTCGTGTTTCCGCATCGTTTTCCATGAATTATGACGCCTCACAAATATTTGGCTCGCAAACTTTGAATAAGTCATTGTTTATTTCTCTTTTAATTTCACATCTGTAAAGATGTAAACTAAATTTTTTTTCTATCTTCTTCTTCCCCCCCCCCGGCGCCTTTCCTTCAAACCTTTTGTGCATTTTTATTTCAATTCTTTTCAACGTATCACTCAACACTGAGTAAACTTGAATGAAACAACAATATATGATGAACAATGATTGGTGCGCCGGTTCGTCATAACCTAACAAAAATATTTAAAAAAATAATAAACTAAAAATAAAAAAAGTGTATTGTTTTTGTTTTTGTTGATGCATTTCGTGGAAGTTGTAATTGTTTACAGTTGAAATTGTGCGACAGCTATGATATTTGTTTGTTTTGATTTCTTCATTGCGTTTATATTACAATATTCGTTTTGAAGATATATATATATATACATATAGAAATATAGTTGATGAATAACCAAAGTTTTGAAAATCACTGTCGAGAGAATTCGAAGGAAAATAGATTTATTACATACATTTAATCAAAATTAATTAATGGTAACAGAACATCATTAATAAGAATGATTTATGGTAAATAGACGTATTAATGAAGGATGCACGATAATTACGTGATAATGAATGAATCATCCTTGTTAAACGGTTGAAAAAAAGTTATATTATAGAGTAACATATCATTAAACTGGTTTTTCTTCAGCTTCGGACTATCTGTCATAATAAGAAAGTTAGCTATTTGTCTTTATTTATCAGAAACATTACTTTTACTTACTCTTATATTTTATTTTCAATTTTCCTTTTTATGATTTTATATGTATCCTTTTTTCCATTTTTTATTCTGCTTCTGTTTTGCTTTTGTTTTGTTTTTATATTACTTTTGTTATGTTTTGTTTGTTTCTTTTATTTTGTTTTTTACAATTGTATGTAAACACAAATTCAATTTCGTCTTCATTGTTATTCCTTTAATTAAGTTCCAAGAAGCTCAAAAATAGAATTCGCTCAAAACATTAAGCATAAACAAAAAAAATCATATCTTAAACACTAAAAAAAACAAAACAAATGGAAAACTTGTTGAAAACAAGACAATACATTTGTCTTGTCTAAAAAATATGTTCTAACTAAAGAATCGCGAGAAATTGAGCGTGTAGTTAAATTTCGATATGCCTAGGTAATGTAATTTCCGATGGAATAACGCCATTAAACGATACAAAAAAAAAGAATAAACTTTTATATTCAAATTTCTCACGCGTAAATCTTACTACTTCTGTATTGAGAACTTTATATCGTAAGAACTAAAAGGAAATAACTTTATTGCACAAAGTTTATATTTCTTCTTATTTCCTTCTTTTTTTTCTGTTGCTCTTCTTTTCGGGGTTTTTGGCCTGTTTAAAGGTTGCTCAGCAAAAAATAATGGTTTATGTTTTTTGAGCCAATTTTAAATGGTCTGTCTTCTTTTCCCTTTCCTCCCCCCCCCCCCTTCAAAGTTATACAATTGATCGTTTGGCGGCGCCCCGTTCGATAACGCCACGGATCTTATTCCTATTCATGACGTAAATACAACGCTACGTCTCTTCGTACTGCACACTCAAACATATTGCGTGTACGTAATGCAAACAAACATGACTTTGAACATCAACCTTTGCAGCGCAAAGTGATGCAGTTACGCG
>JABFPJ010004369.1:0-13976 GCA_022817425.1 Gryon sp. ZL-2020 | reverse complement strand
ATTAATATGACCAATTAATAATTGGAAATTTGAACACGCGCAAAAATTAAAAGTTGACATCTTTAGAATAATATACTATTAGATAATGACAGTTCTAACGTTCGGTATATTTTTTTGTGCAACTGTTAATATTAGGGTCACTTATGCTTTTTAACAAAATTCACATATAATTTTTTTTTTCTAAAAAGTGCACGAGTTGGGATTTTTATTAGTCGTGCATATGAGGCCACCCCGATGAATCAAATACACGAGTTAAACGTAATCTGAAGTAAATTTTCCTAAGCCTGCGTCAAGTTTGTGAGAAGTAAGCAGCCGTAATCAAAGCAGGGAGTAATAATGGCTATCACCAGTTGTTTACGCAAGTCTCTAGACAACAAAGCATGACTGTGCCTAATCTGTCGTAATCTCAACCAGACATTCCTGCAAATATGAGAGATATCATCCCTCCAAGACAAAGTCGAGTCTAAGATCACTTCCAAGTTTTTTGCAGAAGAAACATAGGGTATGATCTGAATCACCGGAAGTAAGGACACATTAACGCGATTAACGTTAATGGACGTTAACGTCCAAGGACGGCCTGCGATCTATCCAACAGGTACGATCGAAACCAGCGAACAACTTTCTCTGAGCACCCAATCTGCTCAAGATTGGTAAGCAGTAGATCATGGTTAACTAAGTCGAAGGCCTTAGTAAAATCGAACAAGACAAGGACAGTCAATTGCTTGTTGTCGATAGCTGATATCACATCATCCAACAGTCGAATAAGTACTGACTGTGTGGAATCATGTTTTCTGAATTTTGAATGACGTTCGTCTAGTACATGATTAGCAAGCACGTATTGAAGAAGTTGAGTATGCACTATTGATTTAAGAGTTTTGGAAGGCGAACAAAGGAGGGAAATAGGTCTGCAGTGATTAGGGGATGTGGGTTTAGCGACTTTAGGAATAGGTTTGATTATTGCTTATTTCCAAGAAGAGGGAAATGTAGAGGATAACAGAGATGAGTTAATGATGATCTTCTTTTCGATCGTCTCAAGAAGTTGAGGAAATAAGTACTACGAAAACTTCTGAAACAGTTTCTCAGTTTATTTCGATAATTAATTTCATTCTTGATTTGGAGAGACATCCAAGGCGCGGGAGGATTTCTGGGAGTGAATTTAGTGACTGGGAAATTAAATTCATTTATGACTGGAAATTATTTTGTATCTATCAGCCAATCATTCTTATTGTGAATTCAAGCAAATCAATTAAATAAAGATTAATAGATTCTATTTGAGTTACAATTTATTTGTCGAGACATAATAAAGTTTAACTTGGAATTTGTTTTATTTGAACATTGTAAAAATTTTCAAATTTGAAAACGATGATTGCTAAGCTCATAGCAAAATATCTTCATGATATATCATGGAATTTTTTATCATAAGTTCTAATAAAAGAATAGCGTAATTCATTTTATAAATTTTTTCATTATTTTCCACATTTCGTTTAAAATGATTTGAAATTAAAGGAGAAAAGTTAGTTTGTGAAAGTATGACATTAAAATCAATTAAAAATTAATAATCATATAATTAATTTTTTATTGGACTCTATGTATTTAATTGCTTAAATCAAGCGAATTGTAAACGTTAAATGTTTTGATGACTTATTTAGATATACTAATAAGCATTCATTAAATGGTTTCAGAGCATTTCATGCAGGAATCGAACCATCACCAGTGATGTGTCAAACAGTTAACACCACCCTTGTAAATTATTGTTCCTGGGCGAGTTGTGGTGAATGGTGTTTAACGAAGACCACGGGCTTTTGTCCTCAAATACATGCAACTGTGCGCCGAAACGGAACTGATGTTATCTTCGAAAACTGCACCCACGTGGCGTCTATAGCATGTCCCCAGGTAATCATCACAGATAAGCAGTTCATACATATTCCTTTACATGTAAGAATCTTATTTTTAAATGTTCCGTCCGGAATTATGCAAACAAAATATAATCTTTTATTACATTCCAAATATTCAAAATGTTCAACAAAATTAAAAAAAAGCACTACAAAATAAACTAAAAAAGTAACAAAAATATTAATTTGTTTTGTTACTTTACACTGAGGAAACTTCCGAGCTATTCCGTCATGGCGCTTGTCAGTCTACGATAGTATGACACCATCATACTGCAATTGTGCCGAACCATGATACGCAAATTTAGTAAACAATGTCGATTACAAACTTCCAACAAGACTTATTGAGAATACAACAGAATTTTATTATAATATAATTTTAATTAATAAGCTCTAGTAATGTTAATTCATTTTGCGCCGTTCATGCGTTTACGCAACATTTGAAAATTTACACAGAGGACAATTTTTAAACTCAGTAGCAACGCACGTTGCTAAAACATGGTTCAATCTTATTATAATGTACTTGACAGAAAACAAAAAAAAAATTGCTGTGGGTCCAGAATATTGTTACTAGAGCAGTAATTGTATTTGAAATAACAATTATAAATGCTACGACAAAAACGTTCGAATGGTTATATTAGGAAATTAGCGGAACTGTCGCAGTACCTACAGTTCTGCATCTACAGTACTATTGTAGGTATGGCTATTATAAGATGTAATAGTTTTACTGTCAGAAATAATTTGCAAAAATAATGATTAATCAATAATAATTATTAGTTTGAATGTTTAGAAATATTATACATTGAGGAAATGTATAATTTTTAGAGGAAATCTTTACTATTGTAATTAAACGTGCTTAACAAACTTCATGTCGTGTTACATGCTTAAATATTTTGACGTTAGAAAAAAAATGTTGTCTCAAGATTTTGACACTGTGGCTCAAGACTTAGCGAAACTTACATGTAATCGAAATTTAAAATATGACTAGCTGAATTGCCGGCTCCATCCAGCAAATAGCCTATAACCCCTTCTCTATGACTACTCTACCGCCTATGACTCCAGCAAAATTGTTAGCTTCATCCGAGGTATCTCTATAAACCTATAAGCTCCCTATAAACTCCCTATAAACTTCCTATAAACTCCCTATAAACTCCCTATAAACTCCCTATAAACTCCCTATAAACTCCCTATAAACTCCCTATAAACTCCCTATAAGAGCTTCAGATAAACTGAAGGCCAAGTACAAAAAAATGTAAAAATTAAGAAGCAATGACGTATAAAATATATATAACTTTCTGAATTCAAAAAATAAATCTAAAGTAAAATCTAATTTTAATTCAAACTCTATTTCACTAAAATTGAACTCAAAGAAGAAAGAAGAATAAAGAAACTAAGAAGAATGTATAACAAAACTAGCAAGATTAATAAGATTAACAAAACTAACGAAACTAACAACAACTAATTTTTGCATGTTGTTTTGTTTTGTTAGTTTCTTAGTTAGCTAATGTATTTAATTATGTTTGTGAATACATTGGATTTTATTTTAAATTCACTCCTCAAATTGATAATTTTTCTTGTAAAATTTGCAAATGTACTTGACCATATTTATTGATATCAGTACCTTATATTGATAAAAATTTTAGTTATTAGTGATATCGTTATGTTTTTCATTTTTTTTTAATTTAAAAATGTATTTTCTAATTTTAGTGAAATAAAGTTTGAATTAAAATTAAATCTCTAATTTACAGTTTCATCAAAAAATGTACAATAGAGATAATTCAACAGATGGCGTTTTTTTATATAAACTTGTGCATTTTATTGTATACAATTTTTATGTATGATAGCAACAGTTAAATTCCTAAATTAAGTATAAATAAGTACTGGACCAAAAAACTAAAACAAACTGTAGCTTCTATGACTAAATTTTAACGTTATAAAAAAAACTCCCTCTCTAATTGTTGAACCCGGTATCTGCGTTGTCTCTTAAGGTGATTCTTCAATCTAATTCACTGCTGCTCTCTTCTACTAATGGAGTCGCCCATTAGCTCTATCTTTTTTGCTCTTATATAGCTTAAGAATCACCTTAATAAGCCGTCGTACTTTAACCTCGCGACTATTCGCCCGAATGTCGTTCAAAGGCTTTTCTTGTTACTTAAGAGGATGCCAATTACCGACGTTACCGACATTACAGATTTATCAAATAAAATTTGTCTGTAACAAAACTATAGCTTTTAAAGAGCACAGTCCGATTTTTTCTTTTTTGTTACATATTTTCCGATTAAAATTAGGTAATTTTGTTTCCTATTATTGGGATGGGTACGTCGCACGGAAAATAAACTTCACCGAAATGTATATGATACTGAAAAATACGTCGCACAGAAAACATGTGAACCCGAAATTATCTTAGCTTCGAACGAATGTAAAGCCGTGTGAATACAGCTTTTAACAAATTTGAAACCGTAAAATCTTCGCACAAAACTGGTGTTACGACGAATTAACTTTACATTTAATCAATTTTAAAACTAACGTATGTCGCGCCGAATAAATGTTGAGCAAAAAATACTTCACGCCGAATTATTTTTAAACGTAATGCTAACAAGCTTTGTTAGACTTAAGCCGCATTTTTAAGTGAATCGTTTTTATAGAATAAAGTTACAATATACAATAAACTAATACAATTACTTTATTTTATAAAAACGGTTCACTTAAAAAAGCGGTTTAAATCTAACAAAGATTTTTAACATTACGTTTAAAAATAATTCGGCGCGAAGTAATTTTTGCTCAAGAAAGATTTTACGGTTTCAAATTTGTTAAAAACTGTATTCACACGGCTTTGCATTCGTTCGAAGTTAAGTTAATTCGGGTTCACATGTTTTCTGTGCGACGCATTAGAAAAAAACTATTTAAAAATTGCAGTACCATAATCATTTAATAAATATCTCTTAATGGTAATTAAAATTTAAGTTAGATGTTATTTTAAACTAAATTGTTTTTAAAAAAAAAAACATTTTAAATTAGTAGTAAAAAAATTTTCTTCTATGTTTCCTGTTTCTTTTGAAAAAGTAAATAAATGTCTTCACGTATCAAAAGATGTCGTTCTACAATGTACAATGTAGTTTATGTTAAGTATCAAATGTAAACTTAGCATAAATTTAATTTCCGTCGACTCAAAACAATCAGAACTAAATCTTATCTATAACAAAATCAATGTCAATTCTCCGTAAAAATATATTTACTTACGAAGCTTTATTCAAATAGTTGCAAACTATTACTAGAAAAAATTAATCACATTATTACAAGTCTTATAAAAGTTATCAAGTTAAAGCATATTTCATATTATAGATAATGTGTTTAATTTTATTGGCATATTAATTATCAGGTGAGTGAGTGTTCATGTTTACATCACAATATTTCGAAATTATACACAAGGCAAAAATATCGTTTAATTTCATATGATAATAATGATTAAGCTAATTGTGTCAATTTAATTATGCAATTTTTCTCTTACGCAGTACAAATTATATTTAGTTAATTCTTGTAAAAAAGCTTTATATAAATTTTCGTTTGATGATTTCTTTTTTTTTACATATTTGAAATTTTTGTTTATTTTGTTTACAGAGAACATTAATAATTAAAAGTATTATATTCAAGTAAAACAAAAGAATAATTTATCGTTAAAATTCTTCTGACAAAATGTTACTAAGTTGTGAATTATGCAAAAAACCGCTTCACCCTAAGAACAATGTTATCACAAATTTTTTCAACGATGTCAATAAATCCAGGATATGTGATCATTGTACCAAAATGGAGAGAGAACAAAAGTATTTCCAATGTGAGCAGTGCGAAAAATGTTTTGCAGTAGAACGTTCATTATTGAGACACATGCGTATTCATACGGGAGAAAAACTGTTTCACTGTTTATATTGTCAAGCAGGATTTGTTGTTAAAGGAGATCTTGTAAGACATATTCGTACTCATACAGGCGAAAAGCCGTTCGTATGCGAAGAATGTGGAAAAGGTTTTTTGATGAAATCCGAACTGATCAGACATATTCGCACACATTCGGGTGAAAAACCATATAAATGTGAAAAATGCCCCAAATCATTTAAAGTGAAAAACGCTATGATTGTTCATATGCGATCACACACAGGAGAGAAACCCTATAGCTGCGAACAATGTGCAAAATCATTTTCCCTTAAAGGCAATCTGATGAAACATATGCGCTTACACACTGGCGAGAAACTCCATGATTGCGAATATTGCCACAAGTCATTTGCTCTGAAAGCCAATCTGCAAAGACATATACGTATTCATACGGGTGAAAATCCATATTATTGTACTCTATGCCGAAAGTCGTTTAATTCACAGAGTTACTATGATAAGCACAAACAGTCTCACATAGGGCAGAAAACTTTAATTGAACATGTGAATGTTTATACGGAGAATTTGTACTTGAAATGTAAAATATGTAAAGAAGTCTTTTTGGATAAAAATACTTTGGATGAACATATATCTGGTCATGTTAATAAAACCGTACAGGTGACGGTTAACAAATGTTTTATTTGCGACCAAGTTTTTGAGCAGAGAGAGGATTTAATCGAGCACATAAAACATTATTTTTGAGGTATTCTTTTATTTGTGTTTTTCCTCTGTCTTGAAATTTAGTTTTCCTCAGCATTATTTCGCAATTTATTTTTTAATATCCTAGTAGAAATTGATCGGGCTGTAATATGGATGTAACGCAGGGCGTTGATAGGGGCCTGATAAGGGGACGTCGCCTGATCAGGCCCCTATTGACGCCCTGCGTTACATCTATATTACAGCCCGATCAATTTCTACTAGGGTAATTATTGTCCCATGAAATATTGTTTTTATAACAATCATTTTTTAAACATATATTGTTCCATTATAGGTGAATATGGGAGCATCGAAGCGGTTCAATTGTAACAACGGGAGTGAATGCAGTGCATTACACGGTGTTTTTAACTGCTCCTTGGGTCACTGTTCGAATATCAGCGAGCTAATGCTTTGTCATCACAAAGCCGACGGAATCGTACTCGACACTGAAAAGGATAATATGAAGTTGAACGGATTTTTTGAATGTGAAAATACCCGCTGTACGAAAATAAAGAAGCCATTTACTTGCGACCGATACTGTCCAAACATAACGACATCAAAGGTTAATGTGTACCTGATGCAGGCCAATAATATCATCAGTGCAACATGCGCGCGTGCAGTGGCACTTAACAAGGCGAACGGCAATTTACCTGGCACGAAACTGTCCACTCCACAGCAAATATGGACTAACAAAAGTGATGTCATTATTGCCAGTTGTTTTGCTGTTAATCAGTACGGTAATGGACTAAGGTAATATTCAATTAATTTGTATAAAATTTAACTAAAATTCTCAATTTAAGAATTCTTATAACATTTTTTAAAATTATTATAAGAAACATTTGTAAAAAAAGGTGTGTGAAATTAAAAAAAATGTATTAACTAAATGTTTACCAAATTGTTATAAATATTATAAATTTTTTGATATATACAGTTAATATTAAGATATGATTCTAAAAAATTTCTATATCTAAGTTAATCTTGAGTTTTTGTTGATAATGTAAGCTGATGCGATTCGCTAGAGTATTTTCTTTCATTTCTTTCATCATTGCGAAATCGAGTAGGATAAATTAGTCGACAAATATCCTACGTGCCATTTACAAACACCATGTAATCCATTTCATTGATTTTGGATTAATTTTTATCGACTCGTTTTGATGGCTTGATAAATGTAGCTAAAATAAAAAGTGCAACATTATAACAGTTGCCCTAATTTCATACTTTTATTTTGGTTCGTATTATATCTTCATACTTGATATTATTTCTTAGTATGAAACAATATAAATATATATTCTTGTAAAGTAAAGAAAACATACATAGCAATTTAGTTATACACATACGTTCGAGAAACATTTTACTTTTTACAATTACAATGTAATTACAGCAATTTGTTTGGCCACAATAATTATGAATTTTAATATTACCTTTAATAAGAAAAAAAACAATAACTTTAGTAACTTAAGTAAAATTTTACTTATGCTTGATTTATTTTTCCTTTCATAGGGAGATAAAATATTAACGAAATAACAATTCTACCTTTAAAAATATTGTTCTTTTTATTTTTACTTTGCAACTGTTTTAAAACATATGTATATAATTTACATTAACATTGTCAAATACAATACATAATACATTTAAATTTAATTCAATAAAATAAAAAAAATTTTTCACTTCTTACATTAATGCTGAAGTCAATTATACAAAAATAATTATATAATATTTAATGCTTTTTATTTACAAAAATGTCACATATATACATTCTTATATATACCAATAGAAAAGAATTCATTAAGAGATCTCGAAATGTAAAATAATCGATTAAAGTGATGTTGACAAATAATACAAACTAATAGAAAGCGATTTATACACAAGTTAAAAGAAAAGTTTGTTAAGCATATTTAACTTATCAACAAAGCTCTATTTTTATATAGGTGTATTTTAGGTCAACGGTTTTTTTTTATTATATTCAATTATAAATTTAAGATACTAAAGATTTTAAACGATAGATTTTTAGATTTCTGTTATTTCTGTTAACATTGTTATACAATTTCTGATTTATCTATATGCAGATATTTTACACTGGCAGTCATTTGATATGAATTTTTGCTACAAATAACACGAATTTCGGGACGTTAAAGAAAAAGAAGACATTTTACTGTGAAACATATTAAAAGTAGATATGGAAGTTGTATTTCTTAAGAGTACTTTAAATTTAAAGTAAATATTGTTACTTTCGTATATTATTTTAATCTATTTTCCATTCTTAAATATAATAAAAACACAGTACCTTGACGTCTCAAGAATGGCATGAGACATAGTAAAAACTTATGTTAAATATACTAAAACTCTATATTATATGACTCTGAGTGTATAAATATTAATAATATATCTGCATAAAGTATATCTGCGAATAAAGTATATCTGCGAAATTTTTACAAATTTAGGTGATAAATATTATTCAAAGCTAGTTACCGTTAAGTTTCATCGATAATTGGGTTCATGATTTAACCTAAACGTTAAAATTGAAAAATACACACTAGGAAAATTAATGATTTCAAGAGTACGAATGTCGGAGACATTATTCAAGTGATTTCTCAAATGAATGAATTAATAAGTTCGTGGAAACTTCGACGATGAGAGTATGCAGGACAGGAACCGCATAAACGACCAAACTCATATATATGTAGCTCACACTTGGCGACATATATTTTTTCATAATCTTTTATAAATACATTTTTATACGTATATATTTTCAAATTAAGTATATAATGCTGGAAATTAAATGAAAAACATCCAATCTATATTTCTTTTATATAATTGCTTATTTAAAATATTTCAATTAAACAAAGAAATCGACAAAATTAATTTAAATTATTTTGAAACTGAAAGCAAATTTAATACAGTTTATAAATTATACATTTTAATCAACATTTTTTGTTCTTTAATGACTGCAAAACATTTAAATACAATTCAACGGGTTAAGTTTTCAACGATAAAATTTAAACTGTTTTCTAACAAAAATCATGAAATGCGATATTATTTCAGAAATGAATTATACATGTTTTTTTCTATCTCATTAGAATCACGAGTTTATTAATTGTCGGATAAAGGCAAACGTATGCACTGTTTTTTATTTATAAAATAAGTGAATAAATAAATGGTAAACAGTTTTATTTCTTTCATGGCTTCCATAATTTATAATAAGTGTATTTTAATAAAATCAAATATTATCAATATTATATAAATTATTATCGTGAAAGGTCTGATTTTTATTTACTCAATTGTTGTATTATTGATGCAATTTTGTTAATTAATATCAATATTTAATCAATCATATATAAAATAAATATATGATTGATACACAGTAAAAAAAATATTCAAATATTTACACGATTTCGTGTAAAAATACAAATTAATGTTTGGAAAGTATTAATTATTGTACACCGATTGGTGTACCAACAGCCAATCATAATTATACTTTACATATATTTAAACCTTTCGGTGTAAAAAATTGCACCGAAATTTTTACACTTTTACACTGGCACGAGATTTTCTTGCTGTGTAGATCGATAGATTTATCGTAAAATTTCATTTAAAATTTTACGTACAAGTATTTATGTTTGATGATTAATTATTTAGAAAGAATATTGATAGATGGAAACAACTAAATTTGGTATTTTATTCAATGAAATACTGCTAATGAAATTACACGGAATTATGTATCCTTTCACGTCATTTAAAATAAATAAATTTGAAATAAAACTTTAGATGCTTCGATACTTTCTATTGACATTGATGTGATTGCTAAACAACATCACTCAATTATAAACCGTTTTGATAACTTTAGTTGCAAGCCAACTAAAGTGCACAACCACTACTACTATTATGTTGTATAATCTTGCTCTTGTAATTTTATTGTGTCAACAATTTGCAAAAATATACATTTGCATTCATATAAAAATTAGTTAATAAATTGATATTTTATTGTTTATTGAAATAACAATATTTAATATTATTAAATTGTTATTTCTAAAATGTTTCCAATTTTTTTTTCAAAACTAGAGGCAAAAGGCCTTTGTCTCAGGCGATCGAAAATGGAGTCAAAAGAAATTGTCTCAGGCTCGCTACGCACCCCCCTGAGCCAATTTCGAAACGCATAAACCTTTCTTTTGTTTTGAAAATACCTACACTGGGAAAAAAAGTAGTACCTACTACTAGTGAATCAGTAGTATTTCAAGACTAAAATCACTTTATAAAGACACACTAAAAACCAATCATACAAAACGTATAAAACAGACAAAGGCAAAATATTGCTCGATTAACTTTGTTTATCTCGTTGATTTGAATGTTTAGTGTCTTTTTTTAGGTTAACAGTATTGAAAGACAATAGCGATTCACAATTTTAGTTTTCCTAGTGTACCATTTCAATCACATTCTTTTTTTATATTAAAACTGCCAAACTGTGAATATGTCACTGCACATTTTAAGCAACAATGCTTTGACGCATTCATAAGCCAACTTCAGGGGTTTCATCAATTTTTTTATTAGGCCCTATTCCTTTATATAATTAAAACCTTTCCTTAATAATTAAAAACTGTCAAATTTGACCGGCGATCATCATTTGACACTCCGCGAGTTTCGATATTTTAATTCACGTTAACTTGAGACGACCAATCAGATTTGATTTTAAGTTAACAATGCTTTATATCGAACATTCAATATTCAACTAACTTATAAGGTAATGGCGAAGTTCTGCTACCCCGGAGTTAGTGTCTTTTTTAATAATATTAATATTATGCAATAAATTATTCTAAAACAACCAGAGCGACATTCTCGGATTGTGGGAGAATATTTTGATATATTTAAAATGTTTTTTTGACATATAAATTTTAAATAAGATGATTTTTCCTTTTTTTTCTCACTTCGCAAACGAAAAATTATTAATATTTTTAAATAATATACTAAATAACATTTTATATTAATCAAAATGTGCAAAAAAGTGCGAAAATGTCCCTCTGCTCTTCAAATTTAATTCCAATTGTTTATTAAATTTTAATGTAAGAAATCTGTAATATCGGTAATCATAGCTTTGACATCGCCTTAACTGTAACATCTCAATTTTATAATAGGAAATAGGATAGGATTGCACGCTCCATGGTCTTTATTTCATTATTTTGTTAATAACATTCTTTTTTTTAATGTTAAGCCTGTCAAACTGAATATGCGTCTTTGCGCATTTTGAACAACAATACTTTAACGCATAACAACAAACTTTATATATGAAGACTCTCACCAACTTTATTAATGGAATGGATTAAAAGTGAATAGTACCAAACTTGATTACGTTGCATCCATTCGTGACCGGGAAAATAATCAAAGATGATGATACATAAAGTAAACTGTTGCTTGTATTTGAAGTACCGATATTTGCCAGTATTGAGTAATATAATATGTATATTGCATTAATCGCGCTTAAATTTACTTCGCTATCTGTATCTCAAAGATTAGATAGAATCTTTTTAGAAAATTATTTTGTTGTTTTAATTGTCTGTTCATATGAAATAATATTTTCAATTCATTTATTGCAATATGAACTTCAAGTATAAACTGTCTTTTGTCAATAAATATATATAGAACAATATCTTAACTAAATCTTAAAGCTCGATGTGTTCGAGTTTATCTGTGTCGATCAGTGCTAAATAAACACACGGCACAAGATTCTTGTTGAAATCGTGACAAAATCCAATACCAAGGAAGGTCGTTATATGAATCGATCGATTATACCGGTTTGCGAGGAAAGCAGTTGCGTGCATACTTTGTTACAACCTATTGTCTTTGATTATCTTGGGGCATTCGTCAAGAACAATGCGAAAATACTCAGTACCCGAAAAAATAGACGAGTGGAAATCGATACAAAAAATAGGGATTGGTTTCGTGTTATGTGGATGTGTGACTTAACATTCGACTGCTATTCTCAGCGTGACGATTCAAGTTTAAATAACATTACTTTCGTTGAGCAAAATCTCATAAGCTTATGTAAACAAGAAAGGTACCATGACAAAGTATGTTTTATTTGCAAACTAAACATACTTTTTAATCTAATCAGAACTTATTTTATTTATGTAACATTTTTATAAAATATTCACAAACAAAATAGCCAAATAAAATATAAACATATTAATATTAAATGCAACAGAAATTGTATTAAGATATAATTTAAAGCTTCTAAATGCCTTTTACAAGTCAATAAATCATATTTTTAATAATCCATATCCATACTAGTCCATATCCATACTAATATATAAAAATGAAAATATGTTTGTTTGTTTGTTTTTTTGTTTGTATGTATGTCAATCATGCAAACTCTACCGATCCAAATTTTTATTTAAACCAAATTTTGAGGGAATATAGGTGTTTATAGGGCGTCCATAGGAAGCCCATAAAGGGTCCATAGAAGTATCTCGGGTGGAACTAGGGATTTAGTCAGGACTCATACACGGTCATAGGGAAAGGATTACAGGGTTTCGCCCAGGCGAAGCCGGAGCTTCAGCTAGTCATATATATTTACATCAAAAAATCTTTTATCATAAATTCTATTATAAAATATAATAAAACTGTGCATTATCCAATTGTTTTCATTTGATTCACAAATTTGATTTTTTTATTCATACACCCAAAATCTGTATATAAATGACTCTTAAACTGATTATAACTGATCAACTGTTATTTTATGAAATGCCCCACCTAGCAAATCCAATAGTTTGCCAAACTTAACAATCGGCCCAAGATTGGTAATACGTTGATAATCAATCATCTATATTGAGTTAGTCCCAATGATGGCCCAACTGTTGGTTTACTATTGGTGCTTGCATGAGATGTCCATTGGTACATCGTCAGATACCAACGATGAACCAATGCACAATTTTGCCAATGTACAATCGTTGGTACCCAACCATTGTTGACGATAATGACCCAAGCGTTGCCCAATGATTGTATCGAAAGGTTTTTTTAAAAATAAAATATAATTTTAAGAAATATTTGTTTATACCACATTTTGTCTTCCAGTTATGTTATCCTGAACATTACTTTTCAATAAATAATGAAAAACCTCAGTACGTCCTTTTAAGTTGTTATTTTGGCTTACGGACTTGAACCATTGTTGGACCGATGGTTAAAAAAGAATGATTTTAATTGTTAAATGCAAATGATTATTATTGAATATTAATTATTATTTTTATTACATCGTACTTTTTATTAATTATCTTAATGAAAGTATGTATTAAATAAATATTGAAAATACTTACAAAATAAATATTATTTTGTTATATTAAGATTTGCGAAACTCTGAACCAAGCATATGCCAATCGCGAGCCAACAATTTATAACAATATTTCTAATTCAATTCAAATATTTTATACATCATAAATATTATTATAAAAATGGTAGAAATAGAATTGTATGGCAGGCTGGATA
>JABFPJ010004368.1:0-13977 GCA_022817425.1 Gryon sp. ZL-2020 | reverse complement strand
AATTTGAACTGAGGGGTTTTTCAATCATAATTTTGAACCGTAGGGTTTTTCAATGGTTATTTGAACTGAGGGGTTATTCAAACACAAATCTGAACTGTCGGCTTCTTCCAGGGAGCCATCGATTTGTTTCCGAAAAGAAAAACGGTAGTCTTGGTGGCACAAAAAACAATTTTTTTTGTACTTGGCCAGAGACACTACCGTGTCTCTTGATAACTCTTTTAGTTAATTGAAAAGATGTTGAATGATATGTTATTTTTTTAAAGAAAAAAAAATTATGTTTATGTTCTTTATTGTTCAAAAAATGTTGTAAAAAGCGGAGTACTTAACTTCGCGCCCAAGAGTAGGCAAACAGCCGTACGTTTTCTGCGTGTATGATGTGCGCACTATACCAATGTTGAGGTCTTTTCCACAACACTTGTTTTTCTTGCTCGTGAACGCCAGCGAAACGCATCCGCTACTCTTGAGTGCGGAAACACCACCATTTTTCTTATGTAATTTAAGACAATTTATTAGTCCCATCGTGCACACTTTTTCAATAAACATATCAAGTAAAGTATTCGCTTGTGAGTTTTCTTTAAAAAACCTTTTGCTGAAAATAAAGTTATATTTGCCATAGCCGTAAATTTGAACCATAGTTCGAAGATCAGTCACCGTAACCTTACTCAACAATATTAATTGATTGCAGGACACCAAGTAGTAAGAATGGACCAGCATGGAAGCCTTATAAGCAGCGCCATGAAATAATGCAGTTTGGAAGTGGTAAATCACCGTATGGTTTGATGCAGGATGATTTCTTTGCAACAAGAATGGAATTTTGGACAACACTTATGAACAATGTTTCAAGTCCGTTAACGGAAGTTGTAATTACAGATTGGTTAATTAAGCAAGATAATAATCCCATTTCAAAAGGAATCTATATTACTTATAATAACTGCATAACCATGTTAACTTTATTTGTTGTCTTCTTGAACAAAAATTGAATTACACATTACACGTAGTTACAAACTTATATATAAAAATATGTTAGACGTTATTTATTATATTATACATAACTCGTACATATCAAAACAAACTAGTAAATGCTATTTTAAATGAATAAGTAACCGTAATTACTGTAACGCTGAATTATAGATGTACTAGATAAGTATTGTTCATATTTAGGCATGTGCGGGTCTAAAGTCTTTTTAGGACCATGGCTCATGTTAATGTAGGATGTTGCACTTGAATCGTTTAGAATAATTAGAAGTATTTATACAACTTTTTGTTGAAGTTTGTAAGATTTTTAAGATATTTAAAAGTAAGGTAAAAAAGCCTGAGAAGAACCGGGCTTTTGGACTGACTACGGTTTAAGTAGTTATTATAAAAAAAACTTCTTAAAAGTCATAAATGTTTGTTTATAAAAAAAACTGAGACACTGTAGTTCTGGCGGCACAAAAAACAAGTTTTTTTAAAAACTTGGCCAGAGACACTACCGTGTCTCTTTGTAATATTATTATTTTTACATGAATTTCAAGATTCTTAAAATAAATTCTTGAAATGCATTCACCCCTTACAAATTAATCTAAAATATCGAGGCTGAGCCCGCACATGCGTACTCATGTTCTTTATTATTTTTTAATTAAAAATTAATGTCGAAAATTATACTTATAAAACTCGTATCCAGTCTACCCAGAATATTGCGATAGAAAAAGGCTAGTTATTTATTTAACTTGGAATTTTTTAACATGTATATCTCGAAAAAGACGCATCGTTATTTTTGCTGTGTTTTTTTCTCTATAAAAGTCTCATCCGGTTATATTTTTTCTTGCGGGGATTCGCTCATAGCGATACCAACGGCGGGTTGACCTTGTTATTTGCAGCACTATTGTATATTATAGACATAGTTAAATGGCACATGTTAAATGAGATAGTTTATGTAGTGTTGGCGGAACATGCACTGCAGCACTTGAAGAAGTTTGAAACACGAATTTGGAGTTGCCGTTGATGTGCTCTTGCAACATAATATAAATTATCATTATTTTAATAAACTACTACAATTGTTAATTTAACATAAATCATAAAGCGCAAGAAATGCAAGAAATAAATTAATAATACATCAAGAAATAAGTAAATACAAAGTGTTCATTAAAAAATATATTTCAATTCGATCCATTGAATATTATGTTGGCGTGTCCAGAAAAATCATAAAATTTCCTCTTTATGCGATAAAGAGGAAAAATTTCTTCTTTAAATTTCTCCTCAGGAATTTTGTATAAAAAGAAACATCCGTGGTCAACAGATTTGTTACTCTTCACTATGCCTCGAGGCCAGTTGTATTTGAGAGTATTAAATTCTGAAATCGTTAAACTAAATTTGCTTATTCTTAATTTTTAGTTAGTATCATTCAAAACCATTTTTACTTCGGCTGATTACTTGGAATTTAAATTCCATGATAATTTTAACATAACTCAGTTCCTGTCGCAAATTTCGAAGGAATTTATGAAACAAGGCAAAATCAAATCATCATACAGAGTGCAGTTACAAAAGATAATTAGCCAAGCAAAGGCCTGTATCTACCATGACCCATGTATTGACAAGGGGGACGCTTGCAATCGCCAAAAACTAATTGATCGAACAGTCTGGTCTCCGTTTTGAATGGGTTTGAAATCAATTCTTAAGGTAAGAGTACGTTTGAACAAACCAAATCGTAACCTTTGTGCAAGAACGTGCATTGACAGAATGAACTGTGAATGCTGACAGAATCGTCAGCATTGACAGACAAGCAAAGAAAAATATATATTTATAGGACAGAGCGATGTCTACCAATTTGTATCATTCACTGATGATACGCAGATGAGCGCTGCTGTCGCACCAGCTGCGCCAAAAGCCCTCGCCAATTCCAGTGGTGGCGCAGCTCGCTCCAATCGTAGCGAGGCGGCTCGCGCCAGACCAGGGTGCTGGAATTGTGGCGCATATGGCCATGGGCATACGTCGTGCCCTGAGACGCCACGCTCGTTCTGCTGTCGTTGTGGAGGACCGACCTCACGCGGCAGACAAGCATGCGACACGTGCCGCGCCAAGCAAGCGGGAAACTCTTAAGCTTGCATACGCATGGGGTAAGCGTATGCCACAAAAGCAACAAACTTCAAAAGGCCGTAACGCTGTGTACTCTGATAGCTTGCCCCAAGAGTACACAAAACCCAGATTCGCGACTCTTCCTACGCGTTCATGTTGGCGGAGTTTCGGTTCGCGCTCTTTTCGATACTGGGTCCAGTCGAACTTATATCGGAAATCGCGCGCCAGAGGCACTTCAGAAGATGTTTGGAAAATCTTCTAGCCAGTGCCAACCGAGAATCCTCCTACCGAACGGTCGCTGGTAAGATATTGAACCTCAGTCTTATTTACCGGTTGAGTTCATGGGTGAAGCTCATGTCCTGGAAATAAGACTGGCGCCAGTCCTTAATTACGAATGCATCCTTGGAATGGATTTCATCCGTGCGTTCCATATTTAAGTAGATGCTGACTCACAAAACCAACCTCCACTAGAGGGCGACGCAATCCTCTCTGCGCTGGAGCAACCAGAACCAGTTGGTTTTCGTAAAACTCCCAGCTTCGAGCCACCGCAAGTGGGACCACAGAAACTAACTGGCGCACAACAAACCGCCCTAAATGCGCTGTTAGACCGCCTAATTGAGCCGCCGTCAGAACTTTTTGTTTTATTTATTTGACGCAGAGGAATTTCTAAGCGCATTAATAAATCAATATTCCGAAATAAAAGATTCGGTTGAATGCAAATTGAAATATATAAATCGATGTTACAATAGAAATTGCGGCTATGTTTCTACAATATATGATGATAATATAAATGTAATTACTATTCCACTTCCAAGTTCACTAAAAAAAAAAGTAATACATTACAAACATTAATTCAGTCAGAATTTGATACTCGGAGAGAATTCGATGGTACTTGTGCAACATGTGAAAGTAAAAAATTGAGCAGGAGACCAACTATTGAAACAACGAAGTCAATTTTAATTTTACAGTTGTTACTCTTCACAGTCGACAATAATAACGTTGTAAGAAAAATAATGATTAGTAGTGGGAGATCAGTGTCAACATCAAAACTTACGATTAATACAAAGAAATATAAGGTTATAAGAGCTATATTTCATAGAGGAGCAAGTATGCACAGTGGACATTATACGTGCATGTTGAGAGAAGGGAATACTTTTAAGTGGTGGGGTGTAAATGATAATATTGTACAGATGAAAATATTGCCCAAGCTCCCGGCGCTACAGTTCCATGAACCAAATACTTAAATACATTTACAATTTCCTTATCCCCGACCGGTGCGACGACCAAAAACGACTGAGCTCCTTTTTCGAAAAATTATCATTCCAAATTCTTAGCGACCGAAAGCGCCCTCGCATTGCTACTGAAAATTTACGCGCGACTATTCAAAAATTTCCTAACACATTGAATTAAATCGTTGTTTACACGTAAAAAACTTTCCGAGTGAAACTTTAAAACGTTAAATTGGCAGTCGTTTCAAAAAATCTTTCAATTTATATACGATATTTCGTATAAATTTCAAGATTTTATTATTTAGCCTTTTATAAATTATAATTATCTTTCTCTCATAATGGTTCATTCAGGTACTTGGCGCTCTGCCATCAAAAAAACATAGAAACACGTGACTTCTTTTAACGTTTCTACTTAACTTATAAGTAATGCATACTAAGTATAACTAAATAAAAAATCTACCAAAAATTCAATCATTGTTTTGTGTATCGAGTAAAAAGTGCAAATAATTTCAATCTAGCTACATTGTTTTAAGGTTCAATGAGATTATATGATAATTTCCGGATAAAAGTGTTAAATATAAGGAGAAGTAGCACTAACCGCAAAGTAGTGGAAAACTAAAAAAAAATATTCATCTTTGCTAAAAAAAAAGTATATGTGCCGACAATAAAAACAAAAAATTTCATGTTTGTGTAACCGTAAATGTAACAATCTTTGTTAACACAGCATTATTTGTCACCATGTACTTAAAATTTAACTGTACAATTCTGCGTTTACATAGCAGTATTTGTCTACATTACCAATAATACAAATAGTATCCCCTCCACTATGTTGTTATTTTATATGCATTCGTTAGAATCAGATGAATTGGTTTCCTTTTCTTATAAATGGTTAGTCAGAGTCAATACTCTTGATTATAGCGATGATTTTGTGGCAAAGCGCCAAGTACCTGCATGAACCATCATGAGAGAAAGATATTTATAATCAATAAAAGGCTAAATAATACAGTCTTGAAATTTATACGAAATATCCTATACAAAATGAAAAATTTTTTGAAACAGCGACAGCCAATTTAACATTTTAACGTTTCATTCAGAAAGTTTTTTACGTGTAAACAACGATTCAATTCAATGTATTAGAAAATTTTTGAATTGTCGCGCGTGAATTTTGAGTAGCGATGCGAGGGCGCTTTCGGTCGTTAAAAATTTGAAATAATAATTTTTCGAAAAAGGAGTTCAGTCGTTCTTGGTCGTCGTACCGGTCGGGGATAAGGAAATTGTAAGTGTATTTAAGTATTTGGTTCATGGAACTGTAGCGCCGGGAGCGCGATTTATTGAGTGCAGTTATTTAATAAAAGATATGATTGTGAAATTTATGACATTGAAGTTTATTTAAAAAGAACCTTATTAATAAATGTTATATTAATATAGTTTGTCCGCAACTCATTTGGTCAAGCACTCGATCGACGTGCAGGGTCATCAACCAATACGGATGCCTTGTCATCGAATATCTCCGGTGATGCTCGAAAAGATGCACCAGGAGGTAGACGAGATGCTTCGAAACAAAATAATTGAGCCTTCACTAAATGAGTGGAGCAGTCCAGTCGTCTTGGTGAAGAAGGCCAATGGCAAATACCGCTTCTGTATCGACTTCCGGGAACTCAACAAAGTGTCCAAGAGAAACGCGTATCCGCTACCAAGCATGGCTGGTATCTCGGACCAGTTGAGAGCTGCTAAGTACATCTCGACGTTGGACTTAAGCCAAGCTTATTTCCAAATCGAGAGGGAACCAGCTTCCAAGGAGTATACTGCCTTTGCTATACCCGGTAAAGGGTTGTATCACTTTGACCGGATGCCGTACGGATTATCAGGAGCCCCTGGGGTATTTCAGAAACTGGCTGACAAAATAGTCGGTCCAGAGATGGCACCGCACGTGTTTGTATATCTGGACGACATAATTATTGTCAGTGAGACCTTCGAAGAGCACCTCTATTGGTTAGAGAAAGTGCTCCAGAAGATCCGCGCAGCAAACTTGAAGCTGAATCGCGAAAAAAGCGAATTTTTTTGCCTCAGTGTTAAGTATCTCGGATTTATTGTTGACGAGCATGGATGTCGAGTAAATCCTGAGAAAACTGCCTCAGTAATGAATTTTCCTAACTCCAAAAATATTCACCAGCTACTTAGATTCCTGGGAATGACATCGTGGTATAGACGATTCATTCCAGCTTACACTTCGATAGCAGCGCCACTCTATGAGTTACTCAAGAGCAAATGGAATTGGGGTGAACAGCAGGATAAAGCAATGAGAGAGCTAAAGGAGAAGTTGACATCACCTCCTACTCTCGCTTTCCCTGACTTCTCGAAGATGTTCACTCTTCAAACCGACGCCAGCTCCACTGGTCTTAGGGTCGTTTTGACTCAAAAACAAGACGGGGTTGAGCGGGTGATAGCATTTGCTAGTAGAGTTTTGTCCGACGCAGAGACGCGATCTGGGGTATTCGGAAGTTCCGTCCGTATCTCGAAGAATACCACTTCATATATATATACAATAACCAATCATAGTAGTCTACGTTGGCTACAAACCCTCAAAAATCCCACCGATCGACAAGTGGAAGCTCTATCGATGGTCGATGGAGCTTCTGGGATATGATATTGAAATCATACACCACCCTGGTGCCATGCACCATGTCCCCGATGCATTATCAGATGCAGACGCTTTAGCCACAATAGACGAAAGCGCTGATAAATGGTATTGGCGCCTGTATAAACGAACCCAAGATTTCCCCCACATAAACCCAAATTATAAGATTGACAATGGTTATCTTTATTTCCACTCAACAGACCGCTTAATAGATCCCTTTATTTCCGATCTGCACGCGTGGAAACTAGTTTTGCCATTAGAGTCCCGTCAAGCAGCCCTTAAGCAAGCCTATGAAGTGCCCACCGCAAGTCACAAGGTACTGATAAAACATTTCGTCGACTATCTCGCTTATATTATTGGCCCGGGTATTACGCGGATGTCGCGTAATACCCGGGCCAATGACAACACATTCGTTTGTTAGTGTCTAACTTGTCAAGCGTGTAAGGTTCCACGGACGAAACCACCTGGTCTCATGGGACGCCGTGAATACGAGCAACCCTGGCAGATTATTTCGACCGATATTATGGGGCCTTATCCACCAAGTTTGCACGCCGGAAACCAATACATACTTGTCTTTCAAGACTTGTTTAAGAAGTGGGTCGAGATAGTCCCCTTAAGCAAAGCTAACGCGAAAGCCATCGTCGCTGCGATGAAGACCCGCGTGATTTATCGCTGGGGAGTACCCAGAGTAGTGCTGACCGAGGGGCTTATTCTCGAACTGAACGCAGAACTGCGTCACGCAAATCGACGTATGAAAATGGTGGCAACACTGCGTCAGTGACTGTCAGAGTAAAAAGGCGCAATTTTTACTTTGTACAGCGAAATTTGTGCTTTCGTCCGTTGTGTTTGGAGGTGAAAAAGTTTGACGAAATTAAATCTGCATCAAAGGTAAGAATATTATTTATTACATTGCTAAACATGAATTAAAGCAATTGCAAAAATAAAGTAATTGAAAATATGTTTATAAAAAATGGTTGAAATATGTATTTTTAAGAATGTATATTTGTAGGTTAAATTTTGAAATGAAAAAACCGTTAAAGTAACAATGAATGTAAATATTATAATTCAAAGCCTTAATTGTTTATAATCAATATGTTTTAATTATTGAAAATATAGTTAATAAAAAAAAACGTAAAAATTAGCTCTGAAAAAATAAATTAATTATCGGTTGAATTAAAAAAATAATGAAAAAATGAACAATTAAATTGTAGAACAAAGTATATATTATTAGTTGAATAGTATTTCCATATATGTGAAGGAGAAAAGTATTTGTCATTATATAATTTACATAATAATATTCAATTATTAATTCAATGACTTTAATAAAAAAATAATTTGTAGATGGAAAGAGCAACGTATGTGACTTTAGAGCAGAAGATGCAACTTGTTGAGTTTTTGCAAAGTAATACACGAATGTTAACGGCGAAATTTGATAATCAATATACCAAAAAAGATTGGCAAAATGACTGGTCCAACATAGCTGCAATTCTTAATGCCGATTGTGGTCCAACAAAATCAGCGGACAAATGGCGCAAGGTATATATTTTGTATTCAAGAAAATTACTTTATGTACAGGTTTTATAGCAAGGGTTCATAAAGATGTATCTAGTCACACATGTAATATTAAATTATAATAACAAAATTATTGTTTAAAAATGGTTAAAAATTGATGATTATTTTTCCAGTTTTGGAGCGATTTAAAAACAAAAACTAAAAGCAAATATGCAAAAATAAAGATTAGTCGAAGTAGGACGGGCGGTGGTCCTTCAACAGGAGCAGATTTACAACCAATAGACGAAGAAATTTTGTCACTTATACATGATGCAACTATTGAAGGTGATATGACAGTCCGCGAAAGTGTTACAAATTTAATAGAAGATGAAGATACAGTTCAAGTCGATGATGATACACATGAGCCTGATGACCAAGATGAACAAGAAATTCTCGAAGATACTCAAGGGGTAATGATTAAAAATGTTTAGCTATAATAATAAATAATTTAACAAATATTAGACACATATGCATATATAAGCATGTTAAAATAAATTATAGTTTTCACTTATGTACAAATTGTAATTAAGGTGTAATTAATTATTTCAGAATTACGATATTATGACTGACGATGAAAGTTTTGGAGATAATATTGCCACTCCAACGACTCGTGCTGTGCAACATGTTAATTCTACGCCATCCATTCCAAAGCCATCGCGAAAAAGATCTGCCAAAGAAACAATAGCCATCTGCGCTGAAGAAAACGCAAAGTACAAACGAGAGTATTACGAAGAGAATATAAAGCTTAAGAGAGAGGAAGTAGAATTGCAACGAAAAATTGTTAATGCACTTAAGGAGGGCAGAATAACGTGCAGTTTGTTGTAGAGAAGCATCTTTTTAAGTGTGGAAACCTTTAAATTATTTGAAAATTAGTTTCTCATTCGTTTTGTTAGCATAATTTATTTCATTTTATTAAAAGATAGAGTTAAAAAAAATGTTATACTTTGAAAGATTCAAAAGCAAAAGGCTGCGTGTTATTTCATTGCTCATTATCAAGTGATGCTTCTGTATTTTTAATTATAAGATAATAGTCAGTGCCTTGTGATAGATCATGGGCAATACGGATTGTTAGATCACTGCTCATGATCGAGTGATGCTTTTGCATTTTTAATTATAAGATAATAGTCAATGTATGATAGATCATGAGTAATAATGATTAATGTTAAGCTTTTTATAATTATTAAAGAATATGTACCAAATGTCATATTGAAGAATGACAGGATTTTTAGCTTGTTAATAGATTTAAATTATGCGAAAAAATTGAATGACATTATAATGATAACTTGTATTTAATTTTCGTGTATTGCGCTTCAAAATCATTTAAACTTCTCTTTTTATAACGGTTTGTTCAATTTATTTATGTGAAACAGATGTATAAAATTTAAAATACATTCACTTAAATTTGCGATTGTACCTTTTCAATGCCTTTGAATTATAATTTTGAATAATATGTATACATCAACTTGTTCCACTTTCAAAGATATAAAATGTACCGTATCATATTTGATAATATACAGGTTTCCGCGTTTTAAAGAAACACTTATTAACACAGTTTAATTGTAAAAGTGGTTCCTTTAAAATAATAAGCTCTGTATGTTAATCACATTTGTCATAATATCCGTTCATCTATTTAGTTACTTCAAAATATTTTTATTACCATACTTTCAACGATTAAAATTATAATGTCTTTCAATTAAACATATATGGAAAAGTGTTTATGAAAATGATTTAAAAACTTTTTCTTATGATAATGTAAAAATGCATAAGTTTGTAATACTCAAAATAATGCATACATATGAGATTATATGCAAACATATTATAGTCGTTTAATATTACGTAATATAGAGCATTGAAAATTATTTAATTCGGAAAAAATTGCTGAACCATAATGTGAAAAAGAATAGTTAATATGACTTATATTATTAAACTGTATCATTTTTTTCGATTATGTTATTGTCCAAAAAGAAATACAATGAAAAGATATGTGTTCAATAAATGATTTGCATTTGATAAATTGAGAAGTCTTTATTTTTTACTTACACTAGTTATAAAAAAATCTTTTAAATTGAAATATATATTTTAATGAAATAGAAAATCAAAAATAACCTACTTTAATCACACGCAAATCGAAATTTCATAATCTAGGGTAATTCCTCAAAAAGTCTATTAGCTAAATTATTGCGAATTCGACGGCCCTCTAAATTGTTAGCATTCACATTTATTTGATTATTATTAAATTCTCCATCACCCATAACATTCCACTGAATCAATTCATCGGCTTCCGCATTATCATTATTTATTGCAACATTATGCAAAATTGCACATGTATTTATAATCTTGCTTGCAGTTTGTGGATTGTAGTGGAGAACTCTATCAACGTGAGTGCATCGATATCGACTCTTTAATAATCCGTTGCATCTTTCGATGCTAATTCTAGCTGGAATAAATAAATCATTAAAAAAAGCTTCAGGTGAATCATCAATGGGATCAGAATACGGAGTCAGTAACCACGGTCGAAGCGGATAACCAGAATCACCTATAAAATATATGTTTAATTTATTATTCTATATAAAAATAACGAAATATTCTTTTTTAATTAAAAATAAATTAATAATATTCCTTAAAGATGCTAATCATACACAATCTGAGATGAGTAAAATTAAATTATCAATTACTAATGTAAACAAGGGAAAATGGAATAAATCATGAAATGAATAAAATTTATCTTTTTGTTAAACATAAACCTTACAGGCACTCTATCAAATAATTCAAACTGTTATTTTTTTTTTCATTTTTCATCTATTTAATAACGTTTTGGTTAAATTTAACGATTAATCCCAATTCAACTGATTTCAAATAAGTTTTGAAAGACAATTTTCAATTTTACTTAAAAAAATTATTTTTCTATATTATATTGCATAACTTTAATATTAATTCAATCTTTCAATCTTTACATAAATATTTAATTTAATCTTTAAATCTTTTTTCAATTGATAAGTTTTGTTTAAATATTATAAATTCACATTGTATTCATATTTCTGATATATATACCAAGTAAATGGAAATATTGATTTGGCCACAATTCATAAATTCGCTGCATCGTTCTGCTTACTGAAGACATACTCCAAATATGAGAGTCATGAACACTGCCTGGGAATCTAGCATTGATATTAATTATTTTCAATTGGTAATCGCACACCTGAAAAATGTATATTTACACATTAAAACAAAAATTATAATAAATAATATTATTGAAATTGCGTTTTTCATTATTAATTGTTAAATCGTATTTAATTGACATCAATAAGAAATAATTTAATGTTTTTTATTATCAATAGGAATTAATATCAATAGAAAATATTTAATATTTTTATTCAGTTATGTCAATTTTTTTTATATGATAAAAGTTTACATTCCATTAAAAACTCAAAGATTTAATATGTAAGTAGTATTCTGCATTTTATTCACCAATTGCACATTTATTGAATGAAATCCTTTTCGATTCACATAAATGTTTTCAGGATATTGTTCATCCTCTTTTGCTGGTGGTACAATTCGAATATGCGTGCAATCAATGCAACCAATTCCCGGAAATCTATTTCTCTCCCAGAATCTACATAAAATGCAATTTTTTATAATACGTTCATGCATACGTTCCAGTTTTAATTGATGCAATACATATTAGTAATTCATGTTGCTGATTTGAAATATACTTTTTCAGTATTTCTTCTAAGCTATTTGTAAAACTCTAATAATACATATATATTAGAGTTTTACAAATAATAATATAAAATACTAATACAAATATACTAATAATATACTCATAATAATATACTAATAAAAGATTTTATACAACTTATTTCTTTATAAATATGTAAATCAATTATGTTCATAAACATGAATAATATAGATAAAGACACATACTAAGTCTGTGAATATGATTTATGGCAACAATTTGTCATTTGAAGAAATTTAAATAAAATATAGAAATTTAATAATGTTATGAACGAAACATAAAGTGAAGGTTCGCTTCAGTTTTATAATTTAAGAACGTCGAATTGTTTTGCTCTGCCATTGTAATTATGTTACATTAATTTAATTAAATTAACGACATAAATATACCTGTCTCGTAAATTAATCAAGTCGTTATAATTGTTAGGAAACTTAATCCATTGATTCATCACATTTTCTGTATTCGCTGCATCAATAATTTCATGAATACATCTCGATATTGATGATTGACTAAGACGAAAATATTTATTTTCTCCAATGTCCATTTGATAAGAGCCACTACCGAAAAATCTTAATGCGCACAAAACCTGCAACTTTTACCTTTTAACTATGATTGTATATGATAATTTTAAAAAGTTACAATAATGAAATATTTTTATTTACTGATTTATTAAAAAGTATATTTGTTTTATTGTTACTCTGTACCTTGGTGTTGTTGTCAATGCAGGAAATTCTTGTTTGTTCTTTTAAATGTGGATTAATTGAATCATAAAATTGTTCGTATTCATTTTTATTCAATCTAAACAGTTTTCTAAAATTTCGATTATCCAGATTCAGTGCATTTTCGTGAATATTATATCTCCTATTTAAATTGCCATCATCATTCAAATAGTCCAATACAACTGCAGCATTAATTAAGTCATTCATCTATGAAACAAAAATATTAAACATTTATTTTACAACGATTACTTTTAATTTCAATCAATAAAAATTTACAATACTTTTTCAACAACAATAATATAATTATAATTTAAGAAATATTATGTTCTGAAGTCAATTATATACAATACAGTATTTACATTCTACCTTTCATTAATTATGAATTTTTTTTAATATTATTTTTATATATATTAAAATGTTTTTCATTAATGTCAATTCTATAATTAGTTCGGAAAACATGTAGTATATAATAAATACAAAATAAACTTTTGTTTCATTATGCACTTATTTATTAATTAATGTTTTATTTAACGATAATTAAATTGTGTATCATACCTTAATTTTATTTTCGTGTTTTATATTTATTTATACTCTAAATATCACAAAAAACAATGTAAATTTCACACCGAAATGTTTCTAAATTTGGAGTAGAAATGGTTGAACGATTTGTTTACATTCAGTCCGTCACCATATTGTCGCCATTATTTACAGTGTTACCACCATTTTCATACGTCGATTTGCGTGACGCAGTTCTGCGTTCAGTTCGAGAATAAGCCCCCGATAATGTTCCTTAAGTGGTTACCATCTCCGACGACGAGGAGATGGTGATCCCCGAGGATCTATCGAGCGGCCCCGGTCCGAAGCTGTCTCCCAGTCCCAGGGAGACGAAGCCGACCGGCGCGAACCTGCCGAGACCACCCGTCGCCGACGGGGCCGGCCCCGCAAGGTCCATTCAGTCCCTAATGGACCTCCCAAGGGGCCGACCGTTGAATCCGCCCGAGCCCAGGCGGAAGAGGAGAACCCGTCGTTCGCGGGGGAGTGTCCGGCGCCGCG
>JABFPJ010004367.1:0-13978 GCA_022817425.1 Gryon sp. ZL-2020 | reverse complement strand
GGTCAATGTTTGAAAGTAGCGCCGCTCAAAGTGGGAAAGCCGTCAGCGGCGTGTGAGTAGTAGGGGAAGCAACGGTAGTTGGAGGGGGCAAGAAGCGCGTGAGGGGCCCCTCGCGTGCCCACCTCTGATCCAGATAATCAATATAACCATATAAATATTTAATTTTATTATCTAGTTTCCTCAGTGTATGATTCATATTCTTTTAATGTTCATTAAGACACTGTAAATGTTTATTATATATTTCATATTAAAATAGAACATCTACTTTAATAATTCAAATAAATGACTTATAATTTTGAAATATAAAATATATGTTTCAGCTAAATGTTTCTTGTTTAAGGAATGCATCGAACCCACAAATTCCTAACGTATAGCAGAAAAAATGTCACTAACAAGAAAAATGGTTCAGTGATTTTATTCACTCAAAATTGCGCATAATAATAATTAAAATAACCTATTCGTTTTTTCTTTGACATTTGTAATTGTTAATGTTGTTGTTACTTTTGTTCAGATAAATTTTATAATTTTTTTTAATTGACTTTTTTATTTTTTTACTTTATTTTATTATTATTAATTTGTATTAATTGATACAATTTTATATTGATTTTCTAAAGTTGGATACAAATCATATTCAAAGAAAAGTATTAAAATTAACTGATTATAGTGTATAGTCTTATCTTAATTATAACACCTTTTTCAAACTGTAGTTATTCCAATGCATGTTCATTTTTCATTGACTCGTATGTACACTTACCTTAAAATTTGTCTTATGTGTCGTTAAGCTTATATTATTGCCTTAGTTTAATTATATTTTCGTTTTAATATTAATCCTCGTTTGTACATTGTATAATGAATATTAAATGATTTTATGAGAATTCGCAAACATAATATCCTTATTACAGATAGTTACCACAACATCAAAATAAGGACAATAATTAATGATACTTTTATTTAATTAATATGTACCAACAGCTTTTTTTTTCGCGATTACTTTTTCTCAAACAAACTGATTACCTCTTTTGTACGTCGTTGCTTTAGTCTGCTGAGTAGTTCGAACGTTGATATAGTCAGACTAACGTGTATTGACGCAGGACGCATTACTTTTCAATTTGTGTCACAAAATTCGCACTGTGTGTAGAACATTATTTTCCACGATACACACTCAGACAAATTTAATAAACTAAGGTTTAAGCGCGCTACGCGCGCACGGATTTAGCATTCCATTTTCTATAACTAACTATTTTTATTGGCTTATTGTTATAATTATTTGTTATTTTTGTTTCATTGTTTCTTGACAACTTTATTTCAACAATTAACCTGAACATTATAAGCATTGGAATATCAACCCAATGGTAAACGAACAACTGGTCCAAGTCTTGCACAGTACTGCTCTACTAGCAGAATGTGTTACCAGTATCAAGCCTATTCTGGAACGTATGTTAAATCTGGCAATTTCCCATAGGCTAAAATTTTCAAAATTAGAACTGTTAAATAATGATGAAAACAATCTGATTTGTATTTCTCGGCGTTACGCATGAAGATGGTTATAATTGCCAACTTCACGATATACATAGACATTTTATATATTAATAACTGGTATATACCTACTGTTTATTTTTTTATTTACATATCATATCACATCATTTACATACATATATAAATATTTAAATTCCATTAATTTCAAAAATTTCAAATATCCCCTTTTACAAGGAAACTTGAGATATTCCCTTTTTCAAGGAAATTTTGAGATATCCCTTTTTACAATAAAATTTGAGATATCCCCTTTTGTACAAAAAATCTGAAATATCCCCTTTTGTAAGAAAAAATTGAGATATCCCCTTCTTCGACTAAGGCGTCGATATATTTACACGGAAACAATTTTGGTTTGTAAAACGAACTTGCTATAGTACGTCTTTTGTGTTATAGGTTATGATGCAGCAGTTGTCTTTTTTTGGGGCAGCAGACGCACCGAAACAATGAAAAAAGCCCTATCATAGGATGACTAATGCATCATTCGTTAATTCATTAATTCATTAATGAATAATGATGAATCAACGCATATGTAAGATCTTGTATAAAACGGAGACCGTGTTTATACGTCAAATAGATATTGGTTAAACTAACAAAACAAAGACTATGTAAATGTAAATGTTAGACGTTTTTAGACGTTATTGTCCTGTTCGAAATGTTCTTTTTTTATTCTTTACTTTACTAAATACGTATACAACTCATTTTAATAAATACTAATTACATTATTATGTAGATGTTTTTATGCATAATTCTTACGGAATTAATGCATTGCTTGTTTATGTATATACAATTGTAATTGTTTATGATTATTTTTTCTGAAACAAACAATATCTGATGTGAATCAAGAATAATACTCCTATTAAACTGAATACTTTTCATGCAAAAGTATTCATCACTTAATTAAATCCGATCAAATTCAAATGTAGTTCAATACAAACTGAATAGACCACAGAGGTTAAATTTTGTTATATTGAATTCAAAATGCAAACCTCTAATTTTTGCAGAGGGATGGTTGTTCGAGAGTAGGTCAAATTTATTGAAATACCTTGGTGCTGCAAATATTTTCTTATTTTTGTCCCCTTTTTTTCCAAATGCAAAAGTATCTTCATCAGTGACTTTATATAATTAGTGTTGTCGAGATAACTTGAATCCTCAAATCGTTTTACATAACTTAGATCCGACCTCATACTTGTGCATATAAAAGCAAAGGACATCTTTCTTTTGCTGGCTTGCGATTTTGATGAAGCGTTCTGTTAATGGTGTTTTTCTTATTGCACGAGTGACAGAGATGTATTGATAATCAGTTTTTTTTCTTCAGATGCGTGAGTTCTTTTAGAAGTCTTCTCTAAATCATAAATATAACATTTATAAATTTGTAAAATTAGAGTATTTCAATTATAGGTTTATACACACGTAGACAAATAATAATGATGTAAACGAACATTTTTCTAGAAAATAGAAACAGTAATAGATAGTAATTTCTTTTGTTTTTTTCTTATACAGTTCGAATATTACTGTCTCAGTAAAAAATTCTGTATTATTTACATACATGTATGAATATATTAAAAATCGTTATTATATATAAGTTCAATAAATGTCAAAATTGGAATGCAAACTTTACATTCTCAAATTAACAAAAAATGTTAATTAATTGACATATTAATTTATATAAAATATTTACCATAAATTTTTATACATTCGTTTATATGATAAAACTAATTTGAAAAGAAGTTTAAAAAACACACAAACTTAAGTAACTTTAGACAAATATATATTAACTTCTACAATAAGAACTTAAATATGCATTTAAAAAGAAGAACGCACTTAATTCAGAAGAATAAGGCAATGGCTGTTTATTTTCATTGTGTCCCAACAAAATTCACAAAATTGTAAAATGTCTAAATGAAGTGCCTAGTTCCAAAACCCGATAAGTCCACTTTTTTCGATTTCGAAGAAATCGCGAAAAACGTTAAAAATTTAAAATAAGAAGTGATAATTTGAATATGAATTGAATTAATATGATTTCTGATAATATGAATGTGCGATATATATATTTATTGTAAAATATATTAAAATATTGAATGAACTTATCGGGTTTTGAATTTTAGCGAGTGGACTTATCGGGCTTTGAAAAAAACATTAATGAACTTCGAAACTAAAAACTGGACTTATCGGGTTTTGAATCTAAATGAATGAACTTATCGGTTTCTGATTTTTATCAATTGGACTTATCGGATTTTTATTCTAATCAATTGGACTTATCGGTTTTTGAATGTTATCATCTGGATTGTTGGGTTTTTAAAATAATTACTGGAAAAATATTAATTTTCGTCTTTTTGATGAAATGATTTAAACGAATTGGCGAGCATACAATTTTAAAAGGAAAACATTTTATCGCCGGTACATTTGAAACGTTTGAGCGAGCACAAGTAAACTTGTCCAAGCTCCAACTTCCCCGATGAATTTTCGTAACCATAATATGGGAGTGTTGCTGGTATGGTGGGTCCTAATCTAGCTTGCGCCTAACCTCATCACCGTTACTGGACTCGCTGATATCTTTGGGACGTTGATATTTGTTTATTGTAGGTACTAAGGTCTAGGTACCTTGGGGTTCGCAATGTGTTGCACCTAAATTCCATCACTATCATTGGATATATAGTTATCAATATCATCACGATGTTGATACGTGTTTGTTAAAGACTGTATGCTAAAAAGATTCTATCGCGTTATGTTTCAAGCAAGTCTAAATTGTTTGATTATAGAAAAATTAAGGTGATTTTTTAGTTCTGCTACACCGGAGTAATTGTCTTTTTATATTATAATTTTTTATTAATTAATGAAATATAATAAAAGCAATCAGTTGAATGTTTGTTTGTGGACAAATTTTATGGAGCAAACATTTTTTATTGTCAATGTTTGGCTCTATATGTAATGCTTTTAAATTATCGGTATAATAATTATTTAATATTCATAATTCAAATACTAATATGTAATATTTTTGTTATTTCAAGATAATACATTGTTTAAAGAAAAAAATGTGAAACAAAATAGTTTCTAATACAAATTTCTATAAGATAGAAAATTGTATTAGAAAATGTAATTCATTTATATGCAAAGTAATAATAATTATAATTTAAGTTTTAATAAAGAATAAAATCAAAAAAAAAAATAATTTAGACTAAAAAATTAAACGTAACAAATTAAGAATTAAACAAATCAATAGATTATAATTTAGACTTATCGGGTTATACATTTTATCGAATGGACTTATCGGTTTTTGAAATACACAAATGAACTTTAAAACTAAAAACTGGATTTCTCAAGTTTTGAATTAAATAAATTTTGGGCTTATCGGTTTTTGATTTTTATTACTTGGACTTATCGGTTTTTGATTTTCATCACTTGGACTTATCGGATTCTGATTCTAATCGATTGGACTTATCGGGTTTTGATTTTAATTAAATACATTTTTGTTAAAAAAATGTTATTTTTTAATAAGAAAAAATTTTTTCAAGTATTATTTTATTATGTGATGATAGAAAATCCAATTTTATATTGATTTTTTATAAAAAATCAAAAATTTTTGTCCGGACTTATAGGGTTTTGGAACTAGACACATCAAATAAAAATAGATCTATCGGGACAAATAACTTAATAGATAAAAATTGAAATGGATTAAATTTCTTCAGATTGGTGCAACTTTCGTAGAAACCGCACTCTGAGTCTTTCGGCGCATCTACTATTGTTGACAGATAAAAAAAATTACACATATAAACATAAACATGAACAAATCGAACAATAGCAGGAGTTGCCAGAAGCAAAGTCAATATGCGAAATTTAAATAGTTTTTGTAACTGTCTATGAATGTTAGGTCAAACTGTGCAAAGAAGATGAAAAATGGCAAACAAGCGTAGTAACAAGAGAAACAGAGAGTTGTTCTGGAACAAAAGGGGGTTTTAGGTAGCGCGCGCGGGATTTCCATTAGTTTAATTATAAGGGGATATATATAAAACGGGCATGAAAAGCTCGGCCGCACGCGCACGCGCTACGAGCTCGTACTTTCGTGCTGGTTCACAAGCAATATCACTCAATCGATTCCAGTCTAACAGTTCGTTTGATGACAATAAAGCGAGATATGCTGTTGTATTATTTAATAATTGTTCGCTAAATACTTGCTTCGCATTTTCATATGGCCTTTCGCTATTAAGCGTTATTTAACATTCAACTATAATAATTACCTTTTATATAATTGCGATTTTTGGCCCGTTAAATTTCGAATGAATACTAGAAAAAAGATACACATTTAAACTCTTTGGTTCAAGTATATGAACCAGTAATAATCATAAGTATTTGCTTAATTGAGTGCATTGCATTTGCACTCAACTGCAACACATTGCTTATCTGCGAATATATTTTACTGAATTATATATATATTTAGGGTTCAACATGGTTTAATAATTCCTGTTATTTTCATATTTAAATATATTTAATATATAAATATATTTAAATGGAAGAAAAATGATACTGATTTATCTTAATTATATCATAATTTAAATGTGATTGTTCTGTACACCGTTTATGTCGAGCCATAATATATTCATGAAAAAAATTGATAACATTCCAAATTGAAAATACTATTGTCATTCAATGTTTCCTACAATTACTTTATAAAGAGCTTGATTCTTTATTACAGTGTTATTTTCTATAAGCTATAAAAACAAAGTAAAATATATACAACATAATTAACTAAATTTTATTTTCCAAATTTCTGCTACAAGCACTATGGAAATTGAAATACCGGCGTAATTAAGAGAAAGTCAATTGCATTATCTGATATAATTTAAAATAGTCTTACAAAATATCTTGGCATATATTGAAGTAATAATATCTCATTAGGAACAAACAAATCGTAGCAACTTGTTTAGATATTGACCCATTTCTCTCTGTGGTTTGCGGATTCCCAAAGTTTTCCAAGTACATCTATACAAGCCAAAATCAACGGACAGTTCGGAACTTTAACTGTATTATTAGACAACTGTTGAATGAACCGCGCCCCATTTAAACATGTCACTAGCACACAAGCGCGAGTACAGATTGTTTTTTCTTTAGCCGCAACGTTGTTACAGTTACGAATAAAAGAGGAAAGAAACTTGAGACATTTAATTTAATTGAAATGAGTATTAATTTTCTATCTAAATCAATCAACTATAAATCCTTCTAGATGAAGATACACAATTTTATTTTTGAATGTGAAGTTATACATTTAAAAAAATTAATCTTTTAACAACTTCTTTGTATTTTATTTATCTCAATTTTGAATGCTTTTTAAGAAAGATAAAAGTATATAACGCCTTAATTAGTTAAATGCATCTGTTGTTAATCCATTCTTAAAAAGCAAAGCTCTCTCTGAAGTTGCAGTTCGTCATTTCATATAACGCAGTGAAGTTGGCACCGAGTTATTAGTCATTATTATTTAATTTAATTACCGCGAAATTCAAAATTGATTTAATATCCATTCTTAAAAAGCAAAGCTTTCTCTGAAGTTGCAGTTCGTCATTTCATATAACGCAGTGAAGTTGGCACCGAGTTATTAGTCATTATTATTTAATTTAATTACCGCAAAATTCAAAATTGATTTAATATTTTTTCTTAAATTGTATTTCATTTTCAATTTAAGCAATCATTTAAATTACTTATATTCAATATTTAAAGGAAAATATTAAATTTAACAAAATTATATTTTGTATATACTCATTTAGTCAAACTCAAAAAGTCTATATGTAAGAAATTGTCTTTTCTTACATATATATTTTTAAACATCTATTAATACTTTTAATCCGTGCATAATAAAATAAAGACTGTTATCAAAACTTCAGTTAAATAAATAATACAAACCCAGCCGTTGAGTAAATGTAGAAGTGTTATAGACTTAAAATGCTTATAAGGTGTTTCTTTTGAAAGAACTCTCTGAAATTGTATCCATAGATCAACAATGTATTTTCTTAAGGTGATTCTTGAGATCTGCTACACCGGAGTTAGTGTGCTTTTATTCTTAAATTGTTTAATACTGTATTAAGAATTAAAACATATACTGTTTCATTCTTTAGTTTTGGAAGAATTATATGATCGAAGAAAAAATAATTTTTTAAGTAAACTTTCGGCTCCACAACTTCCCCCGTTTTGTTTAAAAAATGAAGAGCACAGAAAAAACGGGGGAAGTTTTGGAGCCAAAAGTTTACTTAAAAAATTATTTTTTCTTCGATCATAAAATTCTCCCAAACCTAAAGAATGAAACAGTATATGTTTTAATTCTTAATACATTATTAAATAATTTAAAAATAAAAAAACACTAACTCCGGTGTAGCAGACTTCAAGAACCACCTTAAGGTGATTCTTCAGCTATATAAGAGCAAAAAGGATAGAGCTAATGTTTAGTTCATTAGCGGGAAAGAGAAGCAGCGAATTCGACTGAAGAATCATCTTAAGTATATTAGAAGTAATAAAAGAATTTATTTTAACTCTATTATTTTGACAAAGATATCTACTATTTTTTCCTATAATTTCTGGACAAATAACAAATTTACATAACAACATCAATGCCCTGCGTTACATGCACATTACAGTCCAATCGATTTCTACTAGGGAATAAAAATTAAAGAAAAAAGAGTAGAAAATGCAGTTAACAGTTTCTTATAAGGTTACTATGTCCGATTAGCGAAAAAAATTTTGTAGAAAGTCAAATTACATTTTATCATACAATTCGTTGGATCGAAAATTCATATAGTTGTATCGCTTGACATAACCTTTATTTACATACAGTGGCAGACTTTTCCAGGAAGATAAGCAGCTCTGAATATTTCATAAATAAGTTGATGCTTAATAGAAAATCAGTTATGCTCTTCTATCATCGCTCACTGTCACGCCTTCGTAATATCTCAATAATTTTCGGTTTATAAGCACTGACAGTTTCCTTTTATTGAACAAAATCAAGCCGTGCGAACACATCTTCTGCCGCCAACAAGAATGTGTAAATTAAAGCGATAACTTTATTATTATATTTTTTGCTACACACGCGATTTATCTTATTATGTTATTTTATGGTCATTTCACTTGAGTTATCAGACCTGTTAGAATATTATTAATTAAAATTTCATTAGCGTCGCTTTTCTAATATTTTCTTTTATGAAAATAAAAATAGTTATAGTAAATAATAATAGTTATTATAAATTTAAGAAATCGGCACCTAAATAATATTTGGACATTGTCTCTTATACTTGAAAAACATTTTAAGAATAAATTAACAATAGTTAACTTATATTAATATTAACAAATTATTAGAGAAATATGAAAAATAATAAACATTATTAAACAATTGTTGTTAGTTTTTCTATAGTATTTTTCTACTTTCGTTGATATATCATGTTTGTAAATAAATGACAGAAAATTTTTTATTATAATAGCTATCAGTGTGTTTCAAAAGAGAAAAAGAAAATTAATAAGTTGATAATTAATGTATTATAATGAAGCCCCATAATAGTACATCAATAATAACAATATCAAATCTTTTCATTTCATTCAAATAAAAAATTGCATTATAAAATTATCAATATGAATTTTTAAGACTTAGCAAAATATTTATAACGTCATAAGAATTTACATTATAATAATTCTAATAAAATCATTAATCATCTATTTTACAAAACATCTTTTTTACAATTCCTTCATTAGAATGTGCCATAACAAAAGTTTGACTTACTAGGCTATAATGATAACAATGATGAAAATGACCTAAGCCTGAACTCGATTTAGGTTATATTACAGGTTTTTCTTGACAGTAGTTTGCCTATGGAAATTCGCAGTGATCAAATCGGCTATATTTTGTAATTTATTTTGTGCACTGAAAACTATTTCCTGTCTAACGTGAATGACACATAAAACGAAATTCAATAATAATTAGAAGTGTAGAAAAGGATTTTTACTAAATTAAGTAAATGTCACTGTATATACGTATTTCATTGTGTTTATCTTTTTATTCATTCGTTATTAATCTTTGTATAATGAGTAAGAAATGTGACAAGTGTGATCAATTCATTGCGTGTGTTTTTGAATGTACAAATTGCAACCGATCATATGATCAAAAGTGTGGCGGTTTTCGCTTGGTCAGGAGAAGGAGATCGTACGTTAGGTGTTGCTATATGTTAGGCAAAATTCAGTCGAATCAGAATCTCCACTTGCTCAATCTCCACACAACCCTTACTTCCTCGCATTCTTGAAATCAAATAAACTCGATTGAACGCAATATGAGTTACCCTTCCGGGACCAGTTCTTCCCGTGACTCGAATGTAAACGCGTCTAATGAGTCGAATACCCCTAATGTTGTAACAACCCAATCGTCTGTTGTCCCAGGTTTCATCGATGTCCCGTCTCCTCAGCTACCTGTCAACCAGTATTTCTCTCCTAATAATGTTATTGATGTTTCCACCCTGATGTCATGTCTTCCAAACATCCAAGCTGATTTAACGGAACTGAAAGAGCTCAGAAAATCATTCACTGATTTTTCGGCAAAACTAGATAATGTTATCCGGGATACCACGCTGCTTAGAAATGAACAACTTAAACTAAGTTCTCGAATCACGTGTAGTGAGCAGGAAATAAGCGAAATAAATCGATGATGAGGTCGAGATCTGTCACTGATCTGAGGTCTGCTGTCGCCGCTCGGCCCGATTGGGACAAAGAGGTCGCGATTACTGGCCTTACGAATAATTCTGTTACTAACAACTCAAAATTTTTGGAACATTTTTTTGCTGCCCTTAATTTCAATGTTCCTGATCATGTGATTGATGACATTCGTACTATTCCCTCGGTCAAAGGAAAAGGACGCGTCCTCATCGTAGTTTTTTTAAGCAAACGTCATCGCAATGATGAAATAGATTTTTCATTAATGAACTTTCGACTGCGGTGGAACGTAAATGTTTATTTGATGATAAATCATTTGCCAAATCCACGGGTGCTCAATACTGTTGGATGCGTAGAGGGCATGTATTTATTAAGATGGACAATTCATCAGTCCTGCAACAATTTCCTCAAGATTTTCCCTCCCATTTTCAGCACCTCATTCTCTCACCACTGTTTCCACATCCTCATATGCTTACACTCCTACTTTTCCGCTCCCTCTACTTTATTCAATGTGTCTACTATGTCACTTAGTCATCAATCAGTACCTTTCCTTGCTCCTGCTCAACCCTATTTTTCTTTCATTTCCACCTCCACCCCTTTGACTCCAACTCTTACCACTGCTAGTAATTCTTTAACTTTTTCATCAGATCATCCATCATCACAATAGCATTGCATCGCCCCGACAAGACATTCACATTATAGTGGTGATATCCTGTATTTGAAATTATGTCATCTAGTTTCTTGCCTATCATTATCATATGCTTGAACTTCAATCGTTTGCCCTTGATGCGCAGCCCCACGTCATCGCAGTTTCAGAAATCTGGCTAAGCCAGTCTATTATTGATAACAAGGTCGACATTTCTGGTTACCTTTTGTTGAGAAATGATCGCGTGTCTCGCAGAGGTGGCGGTTTTCGTCTTTATATCAACAATATCTTCTCCAAAGTTTCAGTAGTGTGAACGTCTAACCCTGACGTATGTGTGTCATCTGAATTCCTGGTTTGTAAATTGACAATTGCCAATTGCTCTATTTTGATCGCTGTTGTATATAGACTTCCGTCTAACCTGTTTCAACAGATTTTTTGCTGCGATTAAGGATTTGTTACCGACTTGTAATGACATTATAATTGTTGGTGATTTCAATATTAACATGTTGGCCAGCAATCACGAAGCCACGCATCGCACTACAATTTCACATACATTACTCGACATTTGTTTTGTTTATTCGCTGACTAAAATACAATTTTTCTTTCAATCTGGCTATCCTTTTTTATCAGGTCATGAAATTATCTTTTTAGACTATCGTATTTTATCCCCTCATCCTCCTCCGCGCTCAATTACCTTTCGCAACTTTAAAAATATTAACGAATCTGCACTCATTTTGTCCGCCGAGCATTTTAAAATTGCTCGCCCGGTTTGCATGGACAACGTGGATAATGCAGTTGGTTCTTTAAATGATATTATTTATGGTGTCATTGGAGAATGTGCTCTACTAAAAACTGTCATTATTAAAAAACATCGAACTCCCTAGATCAAACCAGAAATTAAGTATGAGATTATTTATAGAATTGAATTGCGTAATTATTTTAAAAAATTTGGTCATGCGTACTAAGTTAAACTTTTAAAGATGCAGGAGACTAAGACTAACTAAATGATACATCAAGCGAAATCCTAAAATTTTTCAACTATTCTTACAGATGTCTGTAAAGTGATGTTTCAAAATCATCCCGGACCTTGTGATCAAAGATGCAAGGTCTTGGTGTAGTTGAATCAAAGTCAAATAAAATACCCCTGTCCGTTTCTGCTGATGACCTTAATAACTATTTCATTTATTCTGTCATTTCTTTTTCCCCTAATAAATGACCTGCGTCTTCTTACAGCCCCCTGATAAATTATATTCCTTGTTCTTTTCCCTATTTTCCTTTTTCACCCATCACCGATTCCGACCTAGTGTGTTAGACAACACACTGTCATGAAGTGGTCAAGTTGCTGGTATTTGTCGAAAGGTTTGGATCACTCTGAGACAACTCAGACATAGTAACTCAATCCTTTCGGTCGATCTCAGAAAGCAACTAGTCCCTTCTTCGATTTTTCCTTTGTTCGACTATTGTTGTCTCATTCTTACTAATGTAACTAAGCAACTTGATCATTTCTTACAGAAAGCCTTTATCGCCTGTGTTCACTTAATATTTTGTTTACGCAGGGTCTCTTCAATTTTTCCTTACTTGGTACGACTGGGCTGGCTTCAGGTTATTGGTAGACGACCTTATTTTCTTAGATGTCTTACATTCGTTTTAATTAATCATGGAACACTTGGGTACTTCTCCCGCTACCTAATCAAGCGTTCGACCATCTTGGATCGCAACTTCAGGGAATCTTTTCGACAGTTGGTTGTACCTTGCTTTAATTCTGCTATGTAAGTGCAGCCAAACTCTTTCGTAGTAAGTGCAGCCAGGTTTTGAAATAATCTCCCAAAGCATATTAGACAGTCCCCGTCACTAGCTATTCTTAATTGTTGCCTGATGCATTACCTCATTTACATAATAAATTGCTCTTAACTTTATTGTTAATTCATCATTCATCACTAGATTTATAGTTTTATATTTTATCTATTATATCATACGTCAACTTTGTCTTTATTTCTCCTATTGCGTTTAAACACTCTGTTTTCTGCCAAACGAGTTCGACTCGGTGCGTAATTTGTATTAAATGATTAAATAAATATAGGGGAGAGGCGGGCAATACGGGCAGCTTTATTTTATAAACATTAATCAAGAATTTGGCAAAATTGTAATTAAAATTATTTTATTTGTGCAATTTTATAATGAAAAAAATAATTTTTACCTAAATATAATAAATAATAATAAAATTACAGTAAAATGATATTTTTGAAGTCTAACCTTGTTATTTTTGGACATCGAACATTTCAATCATAAGCGTTTGTGTTATTTTTATTGTTAAAGCTAAGTATTTTATATAATAAAATAAACATTGTAGTTTCAATTAAAATTAAAATATAAGTTGAAAATTTAAACATATTGAAATTCACATACCTAATTATATCATACTGCAGAGCTGAGAGCGTTGTTAGTTCCAACTTTCTCCGCAGCGCACGACTGAAATAGTATATTACGTCCAAGGGCGCCACTGCGCCTATATTCAACAATATAGTAAAACAGTCTCCTTTTTCCAGTGAAAAATGACTATATATACTTGTTCTTCTGATAGAAAATGCAGAGACCACATAAATAACGATTTCAACTATAACGAATGTCATTTCTAAACCTTGTCACGCGGTGGACCGTGTTCCACCGCGCAGACTTCCGCGGGCTTTAACAATTAAAAAAAAACAAACGCAAAAACAAAAAAAAATGTGATTCCGCGGATCCATAACCATCGGTTACAAATGCCCCCTCCGAAACCGTTCAACCACCGGTTGAGAGGACAAACCGCGGAATGCTGACGTGGCTGGTCCTGGGGCTATAAGGCAAAATGGGGCTGGCTTAGTGCATTTATCAAAAGGGCATTTAGGGCTGTTCTTTGGGTAATTGTCAGCGTTCTCAGACCTGACTGTGGCAATTAGTCGTCTGGGGGAGGGCATTGATTGGCTGGGTTATATCGCTCAAGATAGTGAGAGGGGCATTTCTTGGCGGCAGAAGAATTTTGGGCTGGTTGAATTCAAAATGTATCCGGAGATGGAATGCACGGAGGAAATCCATCCTCAGGATGCATTCGTATTTAATGGAGGAGGCCAGTCTCACTTCCAGGGCATG
>JABFPJ010004366.1:0-13979 GCA_022817425.1 Gryon sp. ZL-2020 | reverse complement strand
AAAAAAAAAAAAAAAAAAAAAAAAAAAAAGAGAGAGAGAAAAAGCTCGTGGGACATTCGGCTATATCGTCTCTAATCAAGTATAAAATGTACATTCATTCAATTCTCACACGAAAAAAAAAGTTATAACAAAGTCCTATACATCTAGGAATCAAGACATATTGTGTCACATGTTGAAAAAGTTCCTGTATCAATATAATATAAATTGCAAAGTTTTTAATAATTTTTACTATATTTATAGTAAAATTTACTTTAAAAATTAACATTTTTCCTTAAATTATACGATTAATTAAGGTAGAGGATTTTGTTCAATGTGACCACATTTGACTTGATTCTTACTTTTTCCTATAATTCTAGTAAATATTAATGAAATATTTTGCATGTTTTTTTGCATATAATAACGACTTAGTTATTCAAAATAAACACACAGTTTTGATATGTTTGTTTGCTAAAAGAAACTTTTACGAAATAGTTGATACAAATATGATATTATAAGGAATGGAAATAATAAATAATGTAAATTAAGAACGATATGCAACTTATTTAATTGAGGTACAAAAAATTCTTTATTCAGTGTCTGATTTCAATAGTTGCAATATATCAAACGTAAAATTCGTTTGATAAACGTTTAACGTCTATAAAAACGTTTTTTGTAAAGTATTATTTTTATTTTACTGCACTTGTAAGTAAAACATAGAAAGCACCTATTATTTATTTTCCATCGCATCTGAATATTCGTGAGATTTCAATCTTTATCGATTTTTGTATTTCGTTGTGAAAAGTTTGTTCAATGACTTTAACATATTTTTCAATATTTCTAGTTTTAATATCAAGAGTGATTTCAAATTCAAAGCTAAGTAAAAATGGTTTGAATAAGCGCATAATTTGTACAATTATACTTTTAATTTATTTCTATAATTTTTTGTCAAGTTAATTACATTTTACACCCGTATTTTTTATATTTATTATTTTTTTAATGTTGTAATTTCATAATATCTCTGAGTAGTAAATGTATTTGTAAACCATTGATCATATCAACAAATGACGACTTTTAAACTTTATTATCCCTTACATTGTGTTCTTCTATCGAAATACAATTAAAGTTGCATACAAAGTCACATACAAAGTCATTACATAGAAATAAGCGACACAAATTTTGTCGATAAAATCGATTTCATATGAACAAGTCAAAACTATGTTTGCCAAATCAGATGATATTAGTTTCAAAGCAAATGAATATTGTTTATATCAAACATTTTGGAGGGTCGATTCAATCTGCTTTCTCAATTTATTTTGTAAATGTATTTTTGCGTGTTATTATTTTCTTTAATAAATCTTATTTGAGTAACATACAGTGAGAAAGTATTAAATTCATTTAAATATATATAGGATATATCTATAAATAGAATTTGTTGATGCAATTAAATTATAAATGAATATATGTACATTATATATCTTCAATATAACAACATAATAATGAGTAACAAAACGAGAATGTTTTTAAAATGAAGATATATATTTTTATTTACTTACACAACTTAACATTTTTATCGTTCATTTATAAATTTCGATTATTGATATCAATACATTCTCTTTTATGGTCTTTAAAATTTTCCGTGTGAAAATAATATTACTTTCCAAAATTAAAAAAATAGAAAAAGTTTCTCGTGGACAATTTTATATGAATAAAAATTTAGTTTATTTTGACGCAAAGTGTGCAAGTATGTGATTAATTCTTCGATTATGATACTATTATGCATCATAGAATAGGTTTGTATCTCTATGTTATATTAAACAAATCTGTACAATGATTTACGGCGTTGAAATAATAATAGTAGAAAATAGCATCATAATTTAAATCATAACGTTTAATTATTTGTGAATGCTTTTTAGAAATCAAAATGTAATTAATATTATTTAACAGATAACATATCATGAGTTCTATATGAAGTGTAGACATAACGATTAGGTACGGCACTGTTCGGTGAATCGTAGCTTCATTGATTGCGACATCGTACTAGCCGGGACTACGAGAGTAGCGAGGGGAGTGTGTCGCTACGACCAACTACGGTGGGACAACCTTCTGACTACTGGCTCTTCGAGCTTCCGCGTCATTGACCGATAAAATAAAAACTGACGACTGTGCATTATTTGATCCGACACAAGAATCGCTCGATGTACTTTTTCTGTTTATTGACTATTTCAAGTGTGCTACCCCTGATTACATGTCTTAATATTTAACATAATGCACCACGTGACTCTTCATAAGATGCATTATTTAAACATCAATACTGACAATTAGAAATCGATTAACCTCCGCAGGAGAAAGAGAGATCGGTTAGATGAAGAGCAAAAAAAAAAAAAAAAGGAAAAAAAAAGTTTGAAAAGGGTTGAACAGCGTGGATATTGGGTAAAGTTTTTTTTGGCGGGAAATGAGCGAATGAAAAATGAGATGGATCAATTTTTAGGAAATGAAGTTTTTTATATAACTAAATGTTCGATCGTTCCTTTTTGGTTGATTTGCAGTTTTATAATATTAAAAATTAATCAAATAGAATGATAAATTAAAGTCGATTTTTTATATAAATAAATTGTTTAACATTTTAATTTTGCGAAAAATTAAATCATAATCTTAGAATAAGCATATAATTTCGAAAAAAATCATACCGTGTAATTACCAAAGGAGATTATCATAAATGTCACTAACTGAATGACTTTTAAAAGTCATTTTGAAATTACAATGAATTGCTTTTTTGATTTAATCTTTAGATTAAAGAGTGCAATTTTACTCTTTCGCAATTTTCTAATACGATTATGTAAAAAATCAACTTTAATTGCACAGTAAAAAAAATATTTAAATATTAACACGATTTCGTGTAAAAATACAAATTAATGTGTAAAAAGTGTTAATTTTACACCGATCGGTGTACCAACAGCCAATCATAATTATACTTTAGATATATTTACACCTTTGGGTGTAAAAAATTACACCGAAATTTTTACACTTTTACACTGACACGAGATTTTTTTAGGTGTGTGATCAAAAAACTTGACATTAAAAATGAAGACATACAAATATGATAAGGAATGTTTTGTTACATTTGTAATTGGATTTATTAAAGACATAACACAATGAATACCAGTGTTGAGCTAATGAAGATGATTAAAAAGTATTTCATTATGGTCATGCGCTATAATGTGATACTATATGTGATAAATAAAGCACATGGATATTAATGCTTTAATTTTATGATTTTGCATTTATCATAACATATAGATGCATGAACAAGCAACTAGAATTTTTGAATACTTATTATTAATCTTCACACAAATAATATTCATTTAAATAATTTTTGGTAAAAGATTTATTTGTTAGTTAGTTAAAAGATTTATTTATTTATTGATAAATGACTTAGACAATAGAGGTAATATCCATTATACTAATTAAATCTGTGGAATTCGAGTTAGCAGACATTACGATTACGTTGCAGACAGTTGGATATATATTACAGTAAAATTTCATTCTAGACATTGTCGTTGGACAATGTTAGACGACTGATGTTGGCAGGACTAGATCTATACGTATTTGTCACACTGTTTGCATTCTGCTTGGCGTAAAAAAGGAAGGAAACAATGTATAGACAATAAAATTGTGAATGTCAATCAAATTAAATTACAAAAGAAAGTAAATTATTTATTTCACTAATAAAAATGATGACTAAAAAATGTTATTGCTAATAATTATATGTCAATCTTCATTCGGAACAGATCTTATATATGAGTTTAATTTAATTTGAAGTAATGTGACTTTAATTGAGAATAATGCCTTATTTAATCAAACTATTTCAAACCATAATGCATTATTATGTCTTATTCATGTATATATGCTTCAAATAATAATCGAAATTACAACTAAATAACATTAATTCAACAGACACATAAAGCGAACTATACATGTTATTATTTTTGTTAATGTAAATTCTTCGACAAGTTGTTTTCTTCCTCATAATAGTTATTAATTGTTGCACTTTTTTCATACAATTATTGAAATCACGTGGAATGTTGTTTGTTTACAATTAAACATATGTTTAATTGAATTGCATGCAATCTAAATATACAATTACTAGGTTCCGCTATTCTCAAAAGTGACAAATTGCTAAGAAGTAATTGTAGTTATCATCAAGATTTATGATGTAGATTTAATGATAAAGGTTTATAGATATGGAAATACATGATGTTTTTGCATGGCAATCTAATAACATATTTATTTACTAATATTTATTTGTTATTTAAATAATAAACTGAAATTTGCTTAGAAAATATATTTATTTAAATGTTATAATATATATTTATATAAAATTTGTTTATAAAATATTTTTAAATGTTTATATAATTAAAATGACATGTATAATATATAAAATAAAATCAAAAATTTAGAAAAAGAACATTTCAAAATTAATAATTTATGAAAGAGTTTGAAAGTTAAACAGATTTTATAACAATAGAAAATGTAAATGAATATAAAAAGTTGGTGCTTGTTTCAGGGAACAGTCCTTACTATATTTTGATCTGAAAATTATGCATATTATTTAGACGTGCAGTTAGCATACTATTCGGAAATGCGAGTTAATTATTTAGTATGTATGGTAACATCAGAACATTTATATAATATGACTGTCATTAAAGATATACTGCGCCACAAGGCATACACAAATATCACTCACATTAGCCAAACAGATATAAACGTTCTACCACTAAATGGTTAACAGTATTATTCAAATGTTCAAGGGTGGGATTTATGGGTGGATTACGAGATTGAATAATTAAAATTTTGAATGATTTGGACATTGAATACATTTTTTGGATTGATTCAAGCTAAATTTTTTTATATTAATGACTAAAAATAGGTAAATGCTAATTCATTAAATTTGCAAGCATGCCAAGTCATGAATTTGACATGTCATCAATTTGCAAGTAACATATATTATTTTATTATAAAAATTAAAGTTTATGTAATTCTTAACGGAAGGAAAATTCAATTGTGAATGAAATTCTAATAATATTTTGTAGATTATTCAAATTTATATGAGAAATGGTAATTTGCTTTTTTTATGGACAATTGTCATTTGCAATCTGCTATTTAACATGAATTGATATTGTATTTTAAAAGCAATTAATTCCCTGCGAAAATCAGTTACGTAATAGAGTATTCCCATAGCTTAACAGGTGGCAATCCTGTATAGTGTAAAGTTTTTCTATAAACCCCAGGGTTGAGTTTGACGTCGGCGCAATGGTTTTCGGAGGGTTGCGTATAACGCGGCGTGTGTACGCGCTCGCGCGTCTATGTTCTATATATAGTCATGGAGTAAAGCGTGCTTGTGTTCCCCACCTTTCAGGGGCGTCAGACATTGAAGCGTCAGAGAGAAAAGCGTGGGGCGTGCATGTAACAAAAAGGTCCGAAAAAGCCGACGTACACACGGCGATAGTTACGGGGAATGACGGTGGTGTCGCTAGCGCACCATATCTATCGCGCGGGGGTTGTTCGGCCGGCGACCTTCCCCCAGTGCCGTGCTTGGTGCTGGTACCGTTAGTGTGCGCGGATCTGTCGTGTCGTCGATCTCTGTATAATTCAAGTTAGCTCGGGTTGCTTGACATCGAGGCGGCGGTACATTGGGTTCAGTGAACGGGGCGTCCACTCAAGATCAGCTCGCCTTTTTCCAAGTTCATCGGAAGAGTTAATGCAAGAAGAAGAATCATCATTATCCATTAGACATCAACAATTTTTCGTCCTTATTTTTATTGAATAAAGCCGGAAGTCAAATTTGGTGCAAATTTGAAAGCAAATTTGTGTAGAGAAGCAAGAAATTTTGGATACAAATTTGTATTATTCGTGATCAGAGTGGATGCCGGAACCAAGCCAGATTTGGCACTCGATGGATTTATTGTGGAAGAGAAAGGGTACCGGGATCGATTGGGGATGGTTAAATAGGACTGCAAAAAACGTGAACGGGATATTTTTTTAATAGCGGGACCAATGATCTCTTGAGGATCGTCGAATGCAACTGAGAGAAGGTTGAAAGACCAAAAGTCGAAAGAGCAAAAGAGACGGAAACGACGAGAGAGCAGCGCCAATGGGGCTGGTGTCATTGAACTGTGACAATATATAGTTGGAGTATTGGTGCTTGGTTAACGGATACAATAGTTGAAAGAGAGGGAAAAAGGTAGCGACGACAAAATGGGGAGGAAGTAAGAGAAAGACCGGTTAAGAGAGTGAAGATGGTGTGGATAGCGGGCCCGGTAGATGCACGGGCCTGATGTCGGTGGCTGATCGAGCGGAGACCGGGTATCTTTTCGGGCAGGAGGGCGGAGAGATTGAGGGGGTCGACGCGTGTGCACTTCTGGTGGAGTTTGCGCGCGAGAATCGTTCGCCGAACGATCGAATATAAGAAGAGGAAGACGCGGAGGAGAAGGAGAAAGAAGAAGAAGGAGGAGGAGGCGGAGGCGGAGGAGGAGGTGGTGGTGGAGGAGGAGGAGGTGGTGGAGGCGAAGGGGGTGGTTGGGGAAAAGGTAGCTAGATGATGTCGAGGGATCCCTACTCGAGCGGAGGAGCGATAGGTCCAGGTGGCGGTAGCCGTTCGCCGAGGAGCGGTCGGCGCGTTGGCGAATTACCTACCGTCGACCGCAGTCCCTCGAGGAGTTATGCTAGCGGGCGCGGGAGTCCTTTGTCGGGTCGCAAACGCGGCACCAGAAGCGGTAACAATTCGCCGGAACACTTGGGTTATGCCAGTTACCATCACCACCCACTCGGCAGCCCGTACTACTCGCGCGACGACGAACTCGGCAGTCCCGTGATGATGCTCGACGATCAACGGGGTCGTAGCATGTCCACGGGTCCAGGCGGTCATCGTTCCAGAAGTGTTTCCAGACCGGCTATGTCCTCTTCCGCAGGCATGTCCGCACGTTATACCAGCCTGGATCGGGCTTCCGCGGGCTTGCTTGACCATGATCGCGAGTTTGTGCCCATTCGGGATCCAAGGGAGCGCAGCCGCGAACGCAGTCTCTACCTCGAGGATGACCTCTATGGCTCCAGATCGGCCAGGCAAAGTCCTAATCCGCATATGCTTAGGGATGGCAGTGGTTATATTGGTGAATTACAACACCAGAACAACGATCTGCAGCGTGAGCTTGGCAATCTTAAAAAAGAGTTGGAATTGACCAACCAAAAGTTAGGTAGTTCCATGCACAGTATTAAGACATTCTGGAGTCCTGAACTTAAAAAGGAACGGGCGCTTCGCAAAGAAGAAAGCACCAAGTACAGCCTCATTAACGAGCAGCTCAAACTACTCAACACGGAAAACCAGGTCAGTCGTTCGTGCGATCGATTGCAAGGCTGCGAGTTAGATAGTGTCAATGCCCGTGTACACAAGATTCCATCATTTACACATCTTTGGGCCTCACCTTTTCTCCTTTATTTCTCATACTTTTCCTTATCCTTTTTCCACTTGTTTTTGGATTTTAATTTACCTTCATGTAGTTTACAATTAGTACGATGTCGTTTCATTGATCCGTGTTTAATGGATGATTTGGCTGGATTCTATGCTCAAAGTTGGTGTCTGATTTGTTTGCAAATGTTGAACAATTGATTGTTCAAAAGGTTGTTTGTTGTTGTTCTTGTTTGATGATACTGTTACAGCGTTGAACACACTGCTGAGTCAGTTGACCCATTTTTTGAACTTGATCGATTTTCAGTCGAAGCCCCGCTGTTAGCTCAAGATTTCTATGGGACTATTGTAGACATTGTTTTACTTGACAGTAATGAGTTTTTGAGTGTCTATAGGTTACCGCAAATATGTTAAGAATCTTTCAAGGTCGTTATGTATTGACGTAATGTCATATCTGCACACTTGGAAGACAAATTTGCCATTTTCTCGTTTTGTAATCATATTTATTTGCAGCTTAAATTGCTTTATTTAACTAAAAATAGATCAGGATTATTCAATAACAAACAAATTAAATTAAAGGAATATTTTAGCAAATATAATATAATTGGCAGATGAAGTTTGAAAATTATAAAAGTGTCTGTAGTGTATAAGGGAATATAAAGTAATTTGTTTAAAAGTAATTTGTTAATATTTTTGTTTTATTAGGTTAACGTTAAGTCATGTTATATAGTAAATAACTTCGATATAGTATAATGTTAAATATTATGTATTTGGTACTGCTATTTCTGCAGTTTCTAAATTAGACAATTTTCCGAATCAATATTAGATTTAAAAAGTTCTATATTGATCTATATGACATCATTTGCTTGAACTGAAGCAAATAATCGTTCTATTTTGGGACGAGAAAAAGGCGATCGAAAATTTTTGATGCGTTCTAGAACCACTACGGGCACCATGTTTTATAATGCAAAGGGACACGGGTCGTTTGTATTCAGATAAATTTATTAGGGGAAAGGTTGATGGATGTTGATCATTAATTTACTGCAGATGCTACATTGACGAAAAATGCAAGTTATAGTAGCATTAGCTCGTGCATTTTTCACTTTTTAAAGTATCCTGTTATTTACGATTTTGGCTACAATTTTTCAGTTCAAATCATTATAAAAGGCTTCACTTATTTTTAGATTTTGTTTTAATTTTTGGAAAATTTTAATTTCAAAATTAAAATTTTGAAATAAAAATCCAATTTCAAGATGTTCTTTTAATATCGAGTTATCGTTAATTCATTATTTATTGATCTTACAGACTCGGTTTAAACCATCATTTATCTTATGTATCAATTATGTTATTTTTCTCCGTAAGTTAAATCGTACATTTCTGAAAGTGTTTAAATGAATCTATTTTTAAAACAACTGTTGTTAAAACAAAAATACTTGTCAACAAATTTCTTACTTTTATAAATATTCAAGTAAAATATCTGAATATCTCTTCTTGTATATAACAATGAAGACTTTCAATATATACATTTTTATAAAAATATCGGAAATTGTATGTCAGTGAAACTTTTTAAAGTAGATATAAATTTTCAATCGATTTCACAAAATAATGAGCAAAAACAAGCGAACATTGAGATAAATTTTTTATTTGACATTTGATGTTAAGCATATGAATAGCACGTGTCCACTAAACTCGTAGACAAATGCTGACCAAAATCGAATGCGCGTAGAATTCAGTCATACGTTCTTCTCGCTCGATAATGTTTAAGTGGATACGCCTTGGGTCAAGTAATCGGGTCATGTAAAATTTTAATATCGAATACATATAAATAAAATCCAAATGTAACGAAACAAAAATATCTTAATGACTAGGTGAATTATACGATTGTCAATTATTTATAAGTCTTCATTATTTCCACTATTATAAACTAAAAATAAAATTATTAATGATTAAAAAAATGTAAAGAAAATTTTCAAAAATGCATGTTGAATTATAGTTTCAACATTAATTTACACTAAATAATTTCAAAATTATACTTCACATATTTTCAATACCCAGAAATATTCAGATATAATATAAATTTGCATATATATTTTAATAAGATTTATAAAATTAATATGTAGATGTATTTAGTTTTTTTCATAGTTTATTATTTATTACTATGAAAAATAAGGTTGTAATGATTTATTATATCTGAAATCTTATCTATAAACGTTTTTCTCTACTAGGTAATATTTTTAATGAATTTTATTGGCAAAAGTTTTTTTTTTATTATGTTTTCACATTAAGAGGAACAAATTAATTAAATGTTAACTCATGAAAACATAATGCTACGTTTGTACGTAATGTGCGTTTTACATTTTTTATTTCAATTGAAAATATAAACGTTACATAAAAAATTCAATGTTACACTTATTTTATTTTTTAAAAATTTCATCTGAAGAAATTTCGTTTAATTCATGACTATTACTACAACTTTTATTTTTTACATATGATAGACATTTTGAATTTAAATTAATTTATTTATTCTCGTAAAGTAAAATGGGTGTGGCCTTTTTATTATTTTCATCAAAAAATCGTGAGAGAAAAATATAATTTTTTACTTTTGTAATTAATTAAATACAAAATATTATTTATAAAAAAACTAACTTTTGCACGTCTTAAAACAAGATTATGCAATAATACATTTGATACTTAATTAAATATATTGTTACACGCGTTGGTCCATTTGAATATTAAATAGTGTACGATTGCGTGATTCTATTTAAAAAATTATCTGATATAATGTTGGATAAGAAAAGCTTTAAATTATAACGGAGTATCTAAATTGTCAGTACTATCAGACTACTGGACAAGTGAATTTAATTGCTGATCATTTAATCTTGTCAACGTTTTTAAAATGAGTTATAGTGACACTCTCGTTGCGACTTATCACAAGTAATTAAAAAAATCTACTAGAGATATTCTGGGTAATAATTTGTCATTAACGAATGCCTTGTTTAATATGTAAATTTGTCAACATTTATTAAAAAATATTGTAAATGATATCTTGAATTTTTTTTGCTGTTTTTTATATATATGAAGGAAAAATAATAATCTAAAAATAGTTAGATGAAAAAAGTGGGTCGCACCCCATTTTTAATGCTTTTAAGCATAATATTCTCATTCTGCAAATTAACATCATGATATTCGCTTGTGTATTTCCAAACAAGCTTTTTAGATATTGAAATTACGAATCTGAATACTTAAATTAACAAGTTTTATATTTTATTGGGACATAAAATTGAGTTTATATACAACAATAAATGTAATTATAGCAGAATAAGTTAAGGTGATTGCTCAAAATCATTTGTTTACATCAAACCACTTCGATTACTGTGCAAAAATTAATGAATTTCTATCGTTCAAAATTGATTCAACAATTGTCCTATTTTGAAAGAATGGTGAAAATAAATAAGAATCAAAAGAAATGATGAAATTAAGGTGACTTGAGCAATTACATTAAATAGCGTACAAGGTTTTAAAAGGAAATGAGTCACTATTCTCTCGTCAGTTTAAGAATCTAAAAGAGTCAAATTCTTTGGCAAATCGCCTGCTTACGTCGCCTGCTTTATGCATTAGAATCCCTACGTGTCAAAACTGTTTACACGTATACGATAACTCGCGAACACGTGTTATTTGTTTTTCACGCATCGTATGCGTCCGATGTCTAATTGCAATGTACATTTGTATCTACATATGAAACAAAGATACAGTTTTTAATTCATCTGTAAAATATTGCAAATACTTGATTTATGGAGAAAGCATGAAAAAATTTAACTATCACCAATATAACGCGCTAACACATTTAATAACTTTTTATCCATTTATTGATCTCTATATTACTAAAATGTATTATTACATTTAATATCCTTTTTTAATTTTCACAAATTTATTTATTATATATATAAATGCATAACAAATGTTTAATTTCAGTAATAATATATAAAAGATTGAACAAATTCTTTGGAATAATTCAATGTACTATTAAAAGTTATTATATAATATCGCGTATTTCTTCACTAAATATACATCAAGTATTTGTTCAAAAAACACGTTCTTTTTGCGTGAAACTTTGTGTCATTGAAATTTCACAGGAATTTGTTATTTTTTTCTTTTATGTCTTCACAGACACTTTAGAAGAGAGAAATATAATTTTCAATTTTTTTGCGTGAAAATGATATTCTTTTAAGTTTATGTTTTGTTTTTACTTCAACCACGAGGGATAATTTTTCACAACAGATGATGCGCTATTTAGATTACAGTTCTAACACTTCCAGATTAATCGGATTTTGAAAAGAAAAAATATATTACATAAGCTATACATTAGTATTGAAATATTATTAAAAATACTAGCATTTTTATAACATAAGTTATCTACTATTGTATATAGTTTTTTTTTAATTGTTTCATTTCATTTTTTCATAAGAATATGTTATTATTATAAGGAAATTTGCATGTGATGTTTACTGGATAATATTTATCGATAATGTTCATGTATTATATTTTCTCATATTCTTGTAACAAGCATTCTTCTGAAATAAAAGCATGATCAATATTTTGAGCTTGTAAAGCTGAACTATAATTTTTTATGTTTGATACATAAATGATGAAACATCAACTTTAATTAATTGTACAATAAATGTAATTACGATAGAAAATATGACGTTACTTGTTAGATACGTATAATAATGCAGCTTCCACGAGTTGTTTATTACTTTGTAACATACGAATTTCAGAATATTTTATTGATAATGAAATAACATTTTCTGTATACATTTAATTTATTTTATATTTATATAAATCATGCTCTCTACATATTATTTTGTATTATCTTTAGTCTTCTCCGCAATTTTCTTTTTATCAATCCTCTATTCTTAATTAAAAACGCTAAATCTTACTAGCATATTATAATTTCAAATTATTATTATTAATTCTGCGAAAATTACTTCTTTTATAATGAATTTTTATTTATTTTGAGATATTACAAGTAGTCTCTCATTGAATCTTTCCAATATTTTTGAATATTTCCTCAGGCTTTCGAATATATTTGAAAAATTTAAAATGTTCAAAAGATCAATTTTTCAATCAGTTCATTAAGTTCATAAAATTCATTCAGTACAATAAGTGTAATTAATTTGATTGGAACATATTCTTCTATAAGTTTTATGTGAAAGACCTGATTATACATAAAATCATATATACAACCGATCAATTTTGTCAAGAAGTGGATGAAATGGTCGAATGATCAAGAATTGTTCAAACATTTTATTCAATGAAATTTTTCAAGAAATGAACTTATTACCATTTGAATTTTTTAATTAAATTTTGTATGAACACTATAAAAGTTGAGAAAGTCAATTAAAAAGGATTCAAAATGGTCAAAAAGAAAATTTATCATTCTCATTTTTAATCACATACACATTTACGATGCTGCCCAGTTAGAGATGCATTTTTAACAGTCAACATTTTTGTCTTATAAATGACGAGTCATTTAACGGTCATGTGACGGTCACTGATGATCAAGAAATTGTCTTTTCTATATGCTTTTGACAGCCAAATTTTACAAATTTAACATGACATGACAAGTTTTTAAAGATATTATAGCATAAAAGGGAATTAATTGAAGAGAAAAAAGTTGCGATAATTGTACAACTATGATATGAATAAACTATCATATTATTGATATTATACACAAATCGTCATATTTCAATTATTACAATTATTTTACAACAATATTAATACATTATTAATACAACAATATTACAATTTTTAAAATATCAATCAACAATTACACTTTTTAAAAGTTTCATAATACTAAGTATATTTAAAATTTATTTAATAATGTAAAATAATTTAAAAATTAAAATGACAGATCGTTTTAAATTTGATTTAAAATAAAATTTTTTCTCCTCTATATAGATGTTTATTTGACCGTAATAAAAACTTTCGTCATGTCATGTCAGTCAGATTTTTAAGCGGTTCGTCAACAATTAATTCTCAACACATACGATAATCATATATATGACCTTAACTTTCTATGTGTTATGATTGTAGATTGTTACGAATACACTTTTAACATGACGCAAGCTGCATAATTTCATCCAAGTTTTAAACAACTGACTTAAATAAACATTTGTATTGTTATTATACAAAGTTAAACAAGTCAGAGCGTAGGTGCGATAAAATATAGATATAGTTGCTTTTAGGTTTTGAGTATACACTCCTCGAAAGGAGAAACTATGTTGATTTTGAAAAACTATTTAAAAATTAATCCAATGTGATAAATGAATAGTGATGAATGAAAGGATGAAACAAAAGCAAGAGAATTGAAAGACGGTGAGCTTTGTTCTCATCAAATACCTAAAATGATAATCCGAAGTGCAAAAATATCAGATGCACATCGAAAGGGCGAATGATCATTCGAGTAGAAAGCACAGAAAGGGACCGGGGAGTGAAGAGGGGAAATTGTCTGCGAACGACAAGTTTACTAAGGCCGGAC
>JABFPJ010004365.1:0-13981 GCA_022817425.1 Gryon sp. ZL-2020 | reverse complement strand
GTGTTGGAGCGGGGCGACTAAGTCGCCCCACACAAATTATTTATAAAAAAATAATAAAACACGAAATCTTTAAAATCGTTTTACATTATAAAAATATAACTCAAAATATTAATTGTTGTAAAATTTCAAGTGTATTTATAGAGTTCACACAAAGATACAAATAAAAATTGATTTTTGGGGCGACTAAGTCGCCCCGCTTGGGCATCGGAAGGTTAACAAATATATCTAATAAATATGTGCAATTGTGTGTGTAAATATATAATTAAAAACATAATAAATTGATGAAGTATATCATTTATTGATCATAAATTGTGTTAATACGTTTACTTATAAAAACAACTGGAAAAATATAGTAGCTTGCTTATTTATTATTTTTTTTTAATTTTAAGATGTATGAATTGACCTGTACAGTCTGACGTTTGTAGAAAGTCTAATAATAATAAATTTTCTTGTAACTATAGTATTTTTTAATGGATTAGTATTTCCCATGTAATTACATTAGTATATTTAAACTCAAATTGTACTACCAGAGCTGCATTTATAATGTAGTTCAAAAACAAGTTACGCTTCTGCGAATGAAAATTCGTTACAGCGACAAATTGATGCGTGGTTGGAGGAAACTAATGTGCCGTGGCCGCAATTAATTAGTTGTCTCTGTGGACGTTTAGTTAGTGTAAAGTATAATTTTTTCTTTAACCATATATTAACAACCGCATCTCCCCGAACCGTAAATTACGCAAAACACTTTTTTAGTTTTTGCGTGTTCTCTAATTAATTGGTGAATTAATATTTAGTTTTGCAAAACAGTTTTATTATTTTTACTTAATTAAATTTTTCTCTAACCAACCCAATAATAGTAAATCAACTAATAATACTCCAATTTATAGCGTTGGTTGGAATGCAATTTAAGGGAAATTATAAGTACATTAAAGTTAATAATGTCGCTTTATTATTAACTTTATAAAGTTTTATGTGTTAAGATATGGCAAATAAATGGCAATGTATAGTAATATATAATATAATAATGGCATATAAAAAGTGCATCTGCATATTTTAATATTATATGAAAATAAGATTTCTAGCTCACAATATAGTTTCTAACATATTCATAAGTTACGAGTTTCTAATAGTCTATTTAGTTGCAATCATTATTTTTCCATCTTTATAGTAAGAATGCAAAAATATTTGCCCTATTAATATACAACCTAATTATGTTATATTGTAAAATATGCTTCAACGTGAAATAAATAAACTTCCATTATTACATTAATATTTTTACAACAAAACGTGACACTTTGCCGGATCAGGAGTTCAATTAGTTCGCCTCATATCAGTAAGTCGTCTTAGTCTACTTTGAGAAGCCATTTTTTGCTATGCATCAAACATTAACAACCATGAGTAGCGTACCTTTTCCTTTTGTAATTAATTTTTGTCCGACAAAGTTCATGTTAGCTTTTACACAATACATTACAAAAAAAACTTGACAAGCCATTCTGTCTGGTAATATCTGAAGAGTGGGTGCAAGTGGCCTAGCTTTCCGATTAGGATGAACCGCACGCGGTCAGTTCGACATGCACATCTCGTGGAAAGTAGACGCTGCTCGACGTACACTTTAACCGCAATAGTGGCTCATCTTTTTGCCGCCTACTCGTCTTGTCTGCATCCATCCAACGGCGAAGTCAGATAGCGAGGCGACGGCGCCCGCAAACCAAGAGCAGACGAAGTAACGGGATCCTATGACCCCCTGTCCGCCTCCTCTGCTCCTCTTCGAGCGCTCGATTATCCACTTCACTCAGTCGACCTGATTTCTTGACCTAGTGGCGGCATCGGTGATGCCATCCTATAACCTCTCTTTCTCTCTTTTTCTCGATCTCTGTGTTTTCTCGATCTTACTTTTTTCTCGCTTAATATCCAATTCAATTATACTACTGCGCATTTGAGTTGCATTTTTCTTTCTCGTCAGAAAGACGCCTCCGGGAAATAAAAATTTATTTCTTTTGCTACATCTCTATAATATTTTTTTTCTTTATCGAACCTTTGACGATATTTTTCTTTTTCTCAAAAATCTCATACACTGACAAGATTTTAAATTATCTTTCGAATTGTTGAGTTTTGAGTTATTGGAAGGTAAACGTGCTTTTTGAGGGTGACACCTAAAATTCCTTTAACTTATAGAGACTTTTGTTTAGTTGAAAGGAAGTTAAGAAGTATTAACAACTAAAATGTAACTGTATTATTATAAATTTTACATAATATTATAACTTATAAATAGACTGTTTACTGAAAACTAATAGGGGAGACCACCCAACAGTTTAACAGTCCCAACAGTTTAACAGTGAAAATTACTAAATTATTGTAGCATAAAAAATGCTGAAAAAATTCGAGAAATCATGTTTTATTAGTACTAACAAGCGGCTACAATTTTAGTGGTGAAAATTATTAATAAACATCTTATAAAAAATAATATCGTTTTTCTTAGGCGAAAAGTAAAATATTTGAGAAAAAGTTGAGTTGATTTTTGAGAACTAAAATAACGAAAAATAATTCAAATTCATTATAGAATACAGCTAATGCTACTCAATTTTTTATAAAATTAAAATCATTAAAGAAATTCATTTGGCTAACAGTTTAACAGACATCTCGACCTACAGTTTAACAGTTGTGCCAATCTAAGCGCCTGGCTCAACTTGTACGGCCGACTCAGTAGCAAATTGTGTTTTTGGAGTAATATTTAATTTCTAAGTTATTGTTTCTTACAATTTGTTAAATTCATAAATAATTAACTGAAAAAATGATTCATATGACAATATTATTAAAACCTAACCTCACTTCATCAATTTACAATTTTTGCAATAACAAATTAAATATGAAATTATATTAACCTTTTATTTGTAAATATAAAAAAGATATTATAACTAATAAAGTTTTAAATCTGACAGTTTTAAATAAACTCCAAAAATGGCCTCAACAAAAAATAACAATAGGAAAAAGCAATAAGTCTTAAGCTAAGATTTTTATTTTTTAAAAGTTATGTTTGTAAAAAAATACCGCACAAAAAACGTTCGTTTTTTTGTACTTGGCCAGAGACACTACCGTGTCTCTTGATATGTAGCTGTACATTAATATATATTTGAATAAATTAATTTTCGTTAAACTATAATTTTTAAATATTTATTATAGTATTGTTGCCTTGTTAAATTATAGGGCAGCATTGTTAAACTGTAGGACGAACAGTTCAAAATTTTAACAATTTCCCTGCCTTCACAAACTAATATTTTTCTTTATCACTGATCATTATTAAAAAGTTAATGAGCATGTATTTTGTTGCTAAAACATATTATTATTAAATAACATAGGAAATTTTTTATTCTTATTTATTTTTTATCATTTTTAGACCCTGCAATTAAAAATTATTAAACTGTTGGGCGGTCTTCCCTAAACTATAGACTTTTTTAAATAATTTTTTAAAAACATTTTCGTTCAAATTATAAGTGAATAAAAAATTTAAAAATAATTTCTATTTATTATATATACTTAATATGCAATGTAAAATTGTTATCTAACATTCTTGATGTATTTTGAAATTGTAATAAATCATAATTTGTCATAAATTTCGTTTCGGCGTGCATGAAATTATTCTTTCGCCAATTTAAATTCTCAAATTATTAAGTGATTTTAATTTCATATATTCAACTTAGCTTATTCATCTTAAATGGAGTTGTTGAGACAAAATTTACTATATCCCATAACGCCTTGATGATATCAACATATCACCGAAAGTGTTTCCATATATCATAATTTATTAATTTGCAATAAGCCAATTCACTTTAATCGATTTTATACATGAACTGCAATTTTTTATTTTAATATCAATGGAAAACACAATCATTTAAAATAGTTATTATAAGATATATAATAGAGATTTAAATTGTATGTCATAACGAATTGTTTGTCATCTACGTTATATCGTAATTTTTCACGTTATTTCAATATCCTTGAAATATTCCTTTGAGAAATAAAAACTGTCTGAATAAATAGTCGGCGCCTTATAATTACGTTGAAGCAAGTTAAATACCTGGCAACTAGTTTCCGAGAAGCACATAGTAGCGCCCATATTCACAAGCAACAAGAACTAATGGTTATACAGTGTGGTGCTATTTGTGCACCAAGGTGCTCAGTCTGCAAAGTAGCTGTGTTTATCATTGCCGCGGATGCAAGTCGAGCAAGGAAATTTATTTATTTTTTAACCTCTTTTGTTTTCTGACATGCCGTGAAAAAAGCTGGTTTTCCCTTGCCAAGTTGAAAACAATGCGCGCATGCTACTGACGTTTACAAAAAGCTGAACTAAATTCATCATGTAATATGGCTTGTTCTGAATCTTGGTAAATGTTGGATAAAAAAATAATTTGTAAATTGTGATACATTGGACTTGAACAATAGTAACAAAGAAATTTCGTCAAAAAAATGTATTACAAGAAAATCGCGTGGAAAAATGTTTAAACAATTTTTCGCTGATATGTTTTTTTCAAGAAGAAACGATCAACTTTCACCTTTTAAGAATAATCAGAGAAAGTTTTTATTGTTATATTCTTCTGATAAAAAGTATTTTTGCGAATAAATTTGTTAAATTTTTGCTATATTTTCTTTATACAATTTATACATATAGGTGTTATTTGAAAAAATTTATTTATTTTCAATATAACATAGAAAATGAAAAAAAGTAATTTATGGAGCAGGACTTTTACAACCACTTATGCCCCTAAAAGTAAAATAAACAAAACGCAAAACTATCAAAGATTCTTGTTTCGGTCTGTTCAACTGATTTGTAACTGTGGTATTCGATACTCTTTATTCCGATGAAATGGTGTACGTGTGATACGAAACAAAAGTTTGGCCCGGATTTGTGCAAAACTTTTTTCTTCTTTCACGAAAACTTGTAATTCTCAGCTTTCCAACGTGGATGCACTTCACTATCTCTAGCATTAAATTTAACTAAGTTGCTAACAGTAAAGAAACTACAAAAATATTTTAGACAAAATGCTAAAGTAAGAGTCACGACAATAAGTAAGTAGTATACACAGATATAATGAATTAATCAGACATTAATTTCATGAAAATTTTATTTCCACAATAATTCTAAAGGATTAATAGTAAACCTTACAACTTGTTTAAAAGTTCCATCATTGTTTTACACAAGTTACGTAAAAGCAGTATTGTAAAAATGGCTTACATTGTTACTTTTAAATACAATATCATAAATTTTGATGAAAGAAAAAAATGTTCAACAAATAAAAGTGACGAGTTTTTACGATCGTTAGATTGACTTTCTGCGGACATATAGGATATTTTTTGGATTTCCAATAAATCCACATAATCTGACGAACTCGGTCTCGTTCGTCACAATAATGCGATCATTTGTTAGCAAAGTGGTTTGTGCTTTTCATTATTGATAGACCTCGTTCATCGCTCGACACCTCTGCCGATTTTTGTCGTTATTCTGATTCGTCTTTCTATCGTCGGTTGTGAAATGAAAAAATCAAGGGACACGGTAGTGTCTCTGGCCAAGTACAAATCAAGACACACGGTAGTGTCTCTGGCCAAGTAAAAAAACGAGCGTTTTTGTGCGGGCAGCACTACACTCTTAAAACACTCCTTTTGGTTGAAAACAAAAATTCTTGCACGAAAACGATTTTCATTTTTGACTAAATAATAAGACGAATTTTGTTTTAACCCAAGAAAAAACGTTTTACGTCAAGACAAAATAGAGGCATTTCTTGGCTCAAGACAATGATTTTTAAGAGTGTACCATGTCTTTTTTCAGATACGAACAAGTGCCGTTTTTTAACATACAAAAAAACAACAATAGCAATTAACAATTCCAATTTTTGTACTATAATATAGTTGCCATCGTCGACCTGAAGAAAATAAAGGAAACACATTTCAAATCGGCCCATTCGTTCGCGAGATATTAACATCCAAAATTCGCCCTTTTTCGCGTAAATTAAGAAACGTCGTTTTCTTCTTCTTCTTCTTCTTCATGTTCGGTGTCCAGACGAGTAATTGAGACAAATACATTAATTTTATATGATAATATGTACCACAATTACAGTTCTAATACGAATATAATACATTTATGTACCTCTCCAGGCTCAATTCAGGCCGCCTTATCAGAAATAGTAGATAATTACGCCAAAAAATGACCAAATCTTACGTTTTAATCGTATTTTTTAATTTGTAGAATGCTTGAAATTCACAAGTACTATAAATCTAAACAACTTATTTTCGCTCTTAAGCAACTATTTTCTTAATTAAAGCATCATAATTAAATATTTTCAAGTATAATTCGACTATCCTTAACGAATAAATGTATAAAGCTTACGTATTCTTATTCAACATCTTGAAAAAACCTTTAAAAAAAACTTCAGTACATAAATTATGTTATATACAAAACCTTTCATAAATGTGTGTGTTAAGTAAACCATATTTTCATATTTACACGAAAATATTAAATTACGTTCGTTTAAATTCACTTAAATATTATATTACACATTATTACATTATTGTTTTATTATTATTTGCTTTTTTGGAAACTCAGTGCGTTCTTTAAAGAAGTTATGTTTTCCTTTTATCATGAAGTTAAGACAAAATATATAATTCTTTCGATGGTCATTATTCTTGGTCATAAAGTTTATAAACAATTGATATATATCTATCTCTTTACCATGGCAGTTTATATTTTTATTACACATATGGATTACAAATTAGTATATGTATTCAAGGAACTTGTGATGGTAAATGCATTTAGAAAATTTTACTTTTTGAATTAGCAAAGTAATTTTAACATTATAAAAAAGTCCCTCTTTGCACTGCAAAAATAAGTGTCTCATTTTGAGACATTTTTGATGATTGAGACACCAACAGTGTCTCATTTATTCAATTTTAAGATGCTTTTCGCGTCTCAATCATCAAAAATGTCTCAAACTGAGACACTTGTTTCTTAATAAGCCGTCTTAAAAATTGATGAAAGAAATAATAAATTAGGTTAGAATGATGCACATTTTGTTATTTTAATTATTATATTATTTATTTCAATTAAACCTTTCTGTATGTGTTTTCGCCCGACTTTCGTTAAAAATCTTATTTTGTTACTTAAACAATTGTTGTGTGAATATTATGCGACTTAATACACGTAAAGAAATAACTTAGTAAATATTACTAGGAATCTGATCAAGGTTTTTGACTTAATTTGACTATGTTCACTTTGTAAAATTAATTCTACATTATAAAAAAATGTCCTCTCTGAGTTTCGAACTCAGTATTTACCATTTGCTAATCAGATGATGTAGTACTTTAACCACACGCAGCTACTTCATTGAATATACCATAAAAGTATAAAATATAAATTAGGCAAAATATTTACAACGAGACTTAGTGAACATTGATAAAAAATGCAAGAAGTCATCAAAAATTTGCAAATTTTTGTCTACAATATATAAATTACCGTTCAAAAGACACTGCCGTCACACGCTTAATCAAATTCCTTGTCATATTTACTAAGCTATTTCCTTTTTTACGTGTTTTTGTATTTAAGTGTAAAAATTCATCAAATATTATGTACAAATTACTAAAAATTTAATAAAAATTCATCAACATTTTGAAAATTGTAGCCGAAATATATCAGTTATCAAGAAAATAACACTATCGTCACAGATTTAAGCGAATGCATATTAACTTTTCCTTTATGTGTATAATTATGTAGGAACATTAATCTGAATCACGAAATGTTCATTTTGCATATTGTCAAACTTGTTTAATAGAAGAATGTAAAATTATGATGATTTACCATTGTAAGTTAGGTAGATTGGCGTAAAAAAAGCAACATTGCAGTGTCATTTGCTTTTGAGTTAGAGGATCGGCAATGTTAATTTTTATTGGTGATTTAAGTTGACAGTACGAGAGAATGTTACCTATTGCACTCATGCGTCGCTCATATAGTTGCCCTCGAAAGAAATTGTCTATTGCGTGGCCAGTGAAGCATACCAATACTTGAGGAGGCTCGCTGATGCTAATTATATGGCTCTTCTTCTAACACTCATACAAGTTTCTCATCGATATGGTCCTCTCTCTCATATTGTATTTCGCGTTTCCCGTTCGTTGTAGTACAGCTTTTCGTACGAATCGACCGCTCCCACGATAGGTTAAGGTACATAGTACCTTCTGGTACGTGTTGTACTACTCAGACTATGCCGTTGCGCCTTCAACTCATCGTAGCCATAGTTAGATCAGTGTCTAGATTGCTTTCGTCGTTTTATGCCTTTTACGTGCCATGATAAAGTCGATTCGGTTGCTAAACTTTAATAGAGGGATTTGCCCCTCTTATAAGACTCGATTCGTCTTTGTTTTATTATCACGTCGCGCGACCGTGGGAGAATATCGAGATCAACCAATCCACAACGATCAATAATGCATTCGCTCGCGTCAAATCACGTCGAATATTCAAATGATTCTATTTAATTCCCTCAATCTGCCGAATGTTTTTCTAAATTATACAATATTTATTATGCAAGATTTAAAATTGATACGAATTAAATTTACAAGTTTTTTAACAAGTTATAATTTGCAGTAAGTCGCAAATAAAAATATATATTTTTTTTTGTTTATTATTTCTTGTATTAAAATTATCAATATCAAAATCAAATATGTATAATATATAAAAATATTATTTTACTACACTAACAGAAATTTATAATCATTTTTTCGCTTAATTTGGGGTAAAATAGTTTTACAATGACTTTTGTTTTAGATTTTAAACTTTAAAGTCCAAAAATTGGTATAAATGTTGAAGAAATGATTTTATAAAAATAAAAATCAGTATAAAATAGGGGAAAATTTTACTATAGAAATATATGCGTAAAAATAAGAGATGTTTTAAAATATCAAACTTAAATATTACTTATTTTTGTATTGAAGTGTCACTTTTGAAATCATAAAATCACTCTAAATTAGAGGAATTTAATATTTATTAATTTTTCCCTTAAATTAGGGGAAAAATAGTTACACAAAACTTCTAAAGATTGGTATAAAAATGTATACAAATATACGAATATATTTCTATTTGAACTAATAAACATCCATTTCTCACAAATGGTAAAGACAGCTGCAGCTTGATATATAAAGCTGACATGACCTCACCTTTCAACATGTAATTTCTGTATCTCGTTTTCTGCGTATTTGTAAATATAAATTGATATAGATATATACGCATAATAGTGTATGTATGTATTTATGTATGTATTTATGTATGTATGTATGTTTAAATAAATGTGTGCGAAATTTATTATATAATTAATAAAAATCAAATTCTTCATATATAAAAATGAATTATAAAATAGATGAGATGATAACAATATAAAACTATAAAAATATAATTCTGATAATAATGGAAAAGTTTGGCCGACAGAAAAATGCATGATGTGTATTATGACATTATATAAGTTAATAATGTTATCTACATAAACTTGTATAAACATTATTTTTGTGATCTTAATATTCTTTTAAATATTTTTAATTTAAAAGATGACTTAAAAGACAATTTATTTGTAATTTATATTCGAAAGTCACCCTAAAATGCAGTATTTTCTAATAAATTTAGTAATAATAATAATAATATAATTAAATGTATCAACTAAAAAAGGTAGTATATTCTACAAACCAGTGTTTCGTTTGGAAACATTTTGTAGCAGCTTTTATAACATTTAGAAGTGTTTCCAAATGTTTAACTATCTTTTTAAAATGGTAAACATTGCGCATGTTTCAAAATTGAAACACTAGTTTTTGAAGTGTATTTGTTTTTAAATTATTCCTTTTTCATCCATGGAAAAATAACTTTCCACTAATACATAATCTTTGACAGTCTATTATTAGCTGTAGAGCTTGCACATATTATCGAATGTTGATATTTTCAGATTAATTATTTACGATCATCTCCATAATGAAAATAATAAACTGTACGTCAAAAGGTTTAATTAAGAATTAACAAGAAACTAACGTTCGATCGGTAGTTTAATTTAGAAATAATTAGATTGCAACCACGTGTTCTGGCGAGGTTTCGTAACCATATTAAACTATTAACTAATTCGATCAAATAAAATATTCAAATTTTATACACGAAAAAAAATAAACACGACTGAAAAATGCACATACTAGGAGTCAGTCCTGCCCTTCGGAAAAATTTGTTTACGTGCAGAAGTGGCTAATATTGGAATCCCTGGGGTAGATCCCTGAACGTTGCAGGGCTCAGTTCTGCCCCAAACATGAACTCATTATACAAGTCTCAATCATACACCGGTCCCTGTGCTGACATCAGATTTTCTATTTCAAAATTCTATTAGAGATGTTTTTTTAGAGACGCCGCTGAACTCATCAGTGAATGATGAATGAAAGGAATGCAACTGAACTTCATGCAACTCGTAGCGATATTCATTATATCGAGTGTATTGTTTTTGACGTTTTATCAAATAAACAAATGTTTATGCGCTATATATTTATTGTAACGTAGAATATAATTTCACCGATTTTTTCCGTTAATTTCCTTTTCAATATAAATAATATTTATAGTCAGTGAACAAAGTTATAAGTAAGTAACCCTAGCAGAACAAAATATATTTCTGAAATATATATGTAAAAATATAAGTAAAAATATATTTGTAGAATATATGCAAAAATATATTTACATATAAAAAAATATATTTAAAATATATTTTCAAATATATTTTAGCGGCAAAAAGTTATATATTTTGACATATATTTTGACTTATATTTTTTTCCGTACGGGTAAGTTATAATAATCTACCTCTTATTAGAGGTAGATTTTCATTTAATGCAGAATTTGCCGATATAGCTACAAAAATAAAAAACAAACAAAAAGTAATATAAAATATTATACGTAAAATAAGCTCAAGCAACTAAAGTTAACATTTGACATATAAACATTTTTACTTAATTTACTTATAACTTTAAATTAAGAACTATCTTCATGTTAAGAAGTTACACTCGAATGGACAATTGTCAAAGTTTACATACCAAAAGAAAACAATTCGACAAATTTTCCTCAAGACTATTAAATCTGTGAAGGTTTTTCAGATTAATGACATTTGAGCGAACTTTCTATGAATTCATAGATATGGAAATTAATTATTAACATCAGTAACTTTTCCGAAGCAAAGGTTACTGATAACTTCAAAATCTTTTGTATGAAAGAGCGAGGAAAACCCGATCAAATTTTCAATAAGCGGTCAGTCAGTCAAGAAGTCAGTAATTCAGTAGTCAGTCAACCAGTAGTTAGTAATCAGGCTAAATTCTTATATCTTCCCTCTCTCTCACTCATAGATAATAACGGTGATATTTTGTAAATTTTAGACGATACCACTTGCTTTTTACGTAGAACAATTGTTCATTAAGAACTTGTAGAGTTCTCGACAAACGTCTGTCCGACCAACGTTTGTCCACGATCATCGTGTGTCCAAGAAAAATGATCAACGTCTCTCCAAGCTAATGACTCGGATAAACTCGTATCAAGGCATGTTTGGGGCCCCTTTAATAAGAAATCGATTTTTTTATAAAAACTATTTTATAATTTCAATAATTAATTTTATAATAATTTATAAATAATTTTATGTAATAATTAAATTTATCAATTCACATTTTGTTTTGAAATTTTGAATAATAGTATCTAATTTCATTCAAGTTCGATATTATGATTTATCAAAGTACAATGACTCCTTAAAATGCAATTGTTTACAAAATCTAGTTTAATGTTTAATAAACATCTTGTTACGCAATTTACGGTCATTTTAGTTTAGTTATCATTTTATTTTTATTTAAATATTTATTTTGTTTATACGATAGTGATTGTTCATTATATTTGATAATCGTTGTTATTATATTATTTGTTATTATTTGTATAATTATTATCTTTCGTATTAATATAGTTAAACATTTGTATACGCCACCTTATTGACGTCTAGTTTTGATTTATGTACAGCACTGGAATTAACCCCCTCTCTTTAATTTTAGTTATTATCAACTTGGACAGACGTTGGTCGCGTCGTGGCAAAAAATTCGACCGACGTTGGTCGAGTACTGTATTTTTCATTTATGTAAATCACTAGCAAGTCTAGGGAGATACCAGATTTTTACTCTTATCATCCGATCACCAGGTTATTAACTTCCTAGGTCATAAGAATAGTATATTAATAATACTTGAAGTATTTTTACTATATCAGAATATAACCCGTACGGAAAAAAATGTAAGTCAAAATATTATATAAAAATATATAACTCTTTGCCGCTAAAATATATTTGAAAATATATTTTAAATATATTTTTCTTTATATTTTTACAAATATATTTCGAAATATATTTTCTGCCATTAGGGAAGTCAATTCCGAAAGTTAATTACTTTTTTATTATATAGAAATATTTTCATACAGTTAACATTTTAAAACAAATATTCATCAATCAATAACTAATGTATTTTAAATGAGGACATGAGACTTAGATATCTATGTAGAAACTTATTTGATAATACATATTTAACATGAAGTAAGCTAATTTAACCAAAGAAAAATAAATATAGCTTCATCATTGTAAACCTCATTACCATTTTGATTAGAAGTTAGTATAATTAAATTGAAATGAAAACAATAAGTTTTACTACAATTTACAACTTTACACAAATTAACAATACGCATCATCAAATCGATCGGACCAGGTAACATAATAATTAATTTATTACCACGCACTGTTAATATTTTACATTTCAATAGATGATGCAAGTGTACGATGCGCCAGACTTAATATTGATCTTGAATTCGGTAATATAGACTCTTAAACGAACTCTGATTTATAATTGATCCATCTTACTTTCGAATTAATACCATATTTTATTGTAGTATATTATTTATATACGTACATTGGTTTATCGATGAGATTAAAGTTTTCAACAACTGTGAAATTAATATTCATTTACCAATGAATATATATCTGTATATCCTTTTTTGATTTTATAATTAACAATATAATAATAATACATGTAATATAAATTTATATTTAATATATAATTAATTATTAAATATATGAATTATAAATGTAAATATAATAATACAAATATGATAATAATACACAAATAAAAATGTAATAAAAAAGCCCGTTAAACTTGTAACCAAAAATCCATTTGTGATATAATTAAATGTTAATGTAGCATAATAATTGAATGCGTGCAAGGTGTTCTTATGCGACGTACAAACTGTAGAATTATAATATTCATAATTGCAAGTACCTTGTCCCTTGCTCCAATGATAGAATTCATTTGATCATGATCACGATAATCGCGATCATGATGTGTATGTTCGTTGCAAATACTATATATATTATCTAGGAGCTCAATGACTGCGTGATGCATGAATGCTATTCGCTTATACAAAACTTGCTTCACTTCGTATGGAGAAAGTGAAGGCATCTCTTGTGTTTCGACTTGTGTTCCTTTACTCATGCGACTCCTTTAGCTTATTGCGGCGTGACTGTATGGAAATACGCTATCGATCTGAGAATAAATTTGTACAGACGTCTGTAAGCAGCATCAAAACGCCGTAACGAGGTTGTGTACGACAAAATACGCGGACAACTTCTATGCTATTAATAAAGTTTGTTTGATATTGATATGATTCTTCAATTATTATTCTTAGTCAATGACTGAATTGTTTAAATATTGCCTAAATAATTTAAAAGTAGTATAGTAAGTACCCTAGTAAAAATTTGATGAGGCATGCCTCAGTTTTTCTGATCTGGGCCACATTAGACCCACATGAGGCAAGTATCATGTTTTTTCGAAAAGTGGCATCCTGCTCAGGACCACATGCGATATTCTGATAAGGTAATGTAATGTGTGTAACGCTAGGCATCGTTATGGCCATAATCAGGT
>JABFPJ010004364.1:0-13984 GCA_022817425.1 Gryon sp. ZL-2020 | reverse complement strand
AATAATTTGTATTTATCATATTATCATTTAAGTATATATAAACATACCAAATCCAGTTTTACAATAATTTGTAAATAATTGCAATTTTTAAAGGAAATTTCGTATTACACATTTAAGTACAATTAACTAAATGGAAAAATATACTTCTGTTGTCTACCATGACTGGGCCAGAATTGCTTTATTTGACATATTTAAAGAATAATCTGCCGTAAAAATAGCCAGTGCTGGGCCAGTAATGGTTGCCGACCTTTGATTGCCAATACTGGCCCAGAGTTGGGCTGTTTGAGTTATTGTGACAATGAACGGCATGCAATGCCGAATACTGAAATTTCCATTTGGGATATGTTTTAATTCTTGATACATTATTAAATAATTTAATAATAAAAAAAACACTAACTCCGGTGTAGCAGACTTCAAGAACCACCTTAAGGTGATTCTTCAGTCAACTTCGCTGTTTCTCTTTTCTTCTAATGATTTAACCATTATTTCTATCCTTTTTCTTTTCATATAGTTGAAGAATCACCTTAAGATGATTCTTCAATCGAATTCTCTGCTTCTCTCTTCCACTAATGGAGTCACCATTAGCTCTATCCTTTTTGCTCTTACATAGCTGAAGAATCACCTTAAAGAGTGATAAAATTTGGATTTAAATTAACAAATACAAGAGAATAAATAAAAGCACGTTTTTATAGTTAATTAAACAATCTTTAAAAGTAAATAATGAAACAAATGGAAGGAATAAAAAGTATACATATCGATTTGAATATAAATTAGCATAATCAAAAATGTAAATTAGCATAATTAAATTTAGCAGAACCAAATGAACTATCATTTTTTTTCTTCATCAAATACTTCAAGAGGGAATAAGAAAATAATTGTTAAGCACTTTAAACTTCATCTGTGCAAGTTCTAAATCTATATAAGATCGCCTTACTTGCCGGCACAAGCAAAGAATTCCAAGTGTATGAATAGATTGGATTCAACCTGCGAACCCTCGTGAAATTTTAGTGACGCTTGAATGATCTCAACTAGAGCCATTTTTTGTTCAACGACAGGTAATGGTTCCCAACGAGGGGCCTCGTATATTAGTTTATTGAAGGCGCACCACATTCATTGAATCGGTTGACAATCCATGCTAACAATAGAGACAAGCAAGGTTTCCAAAAAGTATCAATTGCAATCTTTGAATTTCACACAAAATGTATACAATTTTCATTTTCAAGTATTTCACATTTAATATATATTTAATCTTGTTTCAGATTTGTAGTGAAAAAGTTTTCTTGAATGACAAAGAAGATCTACTATTTTATGATGATCTGATTATAGAAGGCGAATTTCAAAAATTACAAAAATATGAAGTATGAATATTTATATTACACAAGAAATCAACCTTTTAGAGCTGCTTTTTAGAGCAACGCTTTAGAGATCTCTCGAGAGATATGTTCAAGAACAGAGTATCGTGTATTAATTTTCACTGTGGTTTGTTGTTGGTTCAATAAACCCTTTGTGGTTTCACATGTATAGTCATCCAAACACCAATCTCCGAGAACAGACCTTGTTCTGGATATAATTTTGCATAAAAGCAATGCAATTGTCATGACGAAACTGCCAGCCAGGAAATTGTGACTTAACGTTTATTATTTTTTCGGTCTTCTAATTTGTCACGAATCTTTTCGTTTCAGCTCAGTCGGCTGTGAACTTCTGTGATTCCTCGCTCGACTGGCCATAGAGTCAAATTGTTCTTCTGAGTGGCAAAAGTATTGCCATTTGGCGTCGCAAAATCGACCAACTCAATTGGACTCACTTCTTCAGCCAGAAATATTCAATTTCCTTCGGCTCGATCCACTTATTGTGTACATCTATTAATGGGCTGAAATGCACAAAGAATAATTTTCGCAACATTTCCTGATAATCCTTTGGATAAGATCTTTGCTTGAGTGTGTTGGAATAAAAAGAAGAAGAAAAAGAGGAAGGAGGACGAAGAAGGGGGAAAAAGTGTGCTGTAAAGTCGATACGAAAACAAAAGTGGAGTCAATGAATTTTTACACATTCCAGCGGCAACAAAATCCATTGTTTCGCGCGTTCATTGTATCCTGCAAGAACCCCGATTCCCACGTCGTACAGCTCGGGTGCTTCTTAATTACCTGACAGTCAATGTACCATCGAGTAAAACTACCTAACGTTATACCACACTTCAGCACGTTGCTTTTCAATACCCACAAGTCGTCAATGGTCTCATTTGTGTTGGCCTAACGATCGATAGTTTAGTATTGTAACTGCTCGTTTCTTATACCGATTTTCTTTCACGTTTTTTGCTTTATTTAATTATTTAATTAGTACAGTTTTTTGATTGATTTTACTTTTAACAGCAATGTAATGTGACTGAAAAGTACAAAGTTTTTTAAAGTTATGTAGAAAACGCATTATTGAAAATGTAAAGTTCGTTTTATTACGATTTTTGATTTTATTGGATCAAGTTGAGAGTTAATTATTTTTCTTTATTTTATGATAATAATATATAATAAATTTAATTCTTTATTATTCTTATATTTTATATTAAAATTAACGTTAATCAAAAGTTACTATTCAAGTAATAAATAATAAAATCATTACAACAAAATTGCATTTTAAAATACTAAACTTTTTTGTTAAACTTATTTGTTCCATAATTTGATTTTAACGATCTAGTATTTTATTAGATTTATAAGGTACGAAATAATCATATAACATTACTAAAGATCGTCTAAATTGATACCAATTACACAAACGATCTATTAAGAAATAATTATTAAACTTGAGTAAAAGACTTAACGATGCAAAACCGAAGTTTGCTGTAATTTAAATTGAAATACTGCATCTGAATGAATAATCTGTAATATAAGGATATAAATATGTACACGCACGCACTTTCTATCGGCAGCAGTAACGTGTGACCTCGGGATTCCAAATATCGAGCAAAATATCAAACACATCGGAACAACGGTAGGAGACCTATAGCTACAAATATGCTAAAGAAATCATAGGCTTTTTATCACCTTCGCTAACCGGTAAACATCCTTCGGCAATTGCGAACGGGTGTTCGCTGACATTGACAAGTCAAACGAACAAAGAGAGACGTGATAGAAAAAACAACTTAATTCCTCAATTATGCGTGTATATATATGGCACATTCCCGTGGCTTTAAAAAGTTTACCTATCAGTATCAATCATCTTTTTTTATTCACTTCCAAGTACCCATTGCAAGTACTTTTTTTCATTATTTCAATATATAAACTTGTTTTACTGTTTTATTTCAGGTTTTCAGGTAAAAGTACGTAAAGCTTTATCAACTGTATAACTAATTTGGAAAAATGGACAAAAAAAGGAAGCTTTCAAGGAACTTGCAAAAATGTTCGCAGGTGGAAATTTCAGTATTCCGCCATAAATGATAAATGGCTCAAGTACGGGCCAGCATAAACTCAAACAGCCCAACTCTGGGCCAGTATTGGCAATCTAAGGTCGGCAATAATTACTGGCCCAGCACTGGCTATTTTTACGACAGATTATTCTTTAAATAAGTCAAATAAAGCAACTCTGGCCCAGTCATGGTAGACAACAGAAGTATATTTTTCCATTTAGTTAATTGTACTTAAATGCGTAATACGAAATTTCCTTTAAAAATTGCAATTATTTACAAATTATTGTAAAACTGGATTTGGTATGTTTATATATACTTAAATGATAATATGATAAATAAAAATTATTATAAGCGATACTTATAATTATTTATGAGTCGTTATTAATTACTAATTAATTAATATAATAATTTATTTATTACTTAATTAACTAATAAGTATTTTACTAAATTTATTTGTATATTTTTATAGAATGTTATTTTTATAGTAAATCGTACAGTTGTTAAAATTAACGACTGATATTTTGTTAAATTGTTTAATTTACTAAATTAATAATGAAAATGCTTATTTGCGTCACCTCATTATCAAAAATATTACTTTTTAACTGTCGGCGCAACACTGGCCCGGTATTGGTTTCGGTATAAACAAAAATTAAGAGAATGTATTCATGTTATAAGTCAAGTATTTTTGAAGGCGCCGTGGAGTAGGGTTAAAGTACGATATCAGTAACCGTAAGGACCAGAGTTCAATTCCCAACATCGGAGAATTAAAAAAATAAAAATACACATTTTTAATTAATTTAAAAATTAATAATAACATTAAAAAAATAACTTTTAATAACTTAAATAACATAAAAAAACAATTAAGGATTAAAAATTCGATATGCCCCATGTTTTATTGTTAAAAATTGAAAAATTAATAAAAATAAAACCAGTACTGGCAGCCAGTACTGGCCCAACGTAATTTGGTGTTCGACCACTGATCGCCATTACCGGCCCTTAAATGGGCCAATTTAAAATGTCCACCTGGGATTGTATTAATGACTGAAACAATGATTATACTTGAGATGATTTGGCATCGAAGCGAAAGAATGGGGATAGAATGTAACTTCTCCGAATGCAAGGCTCGTCATCATGGTATTCTAATATGAAACTTTATCACGTTATCTGAACGCTTGTTGTCAAGCATATTATTTTTCATATCGCTCAGCTCAAGCGTCATTTTCGTTCTAGTCGAGCGGATGTTAAATACGGTCATGAATTCTACCAAGCAACGTGTTTAAACGTCCCCTCACCGGCTGTTGTGAAAGTATCGCCAAAACTTTCATGAATTAAAATATACTTCAACATCAAGCATCTGATATCGACGTTTACCGTACTTCTGCTCAAATTTATTAAGTGACGAAAGTTTATACAAAAATCAGTTCGCGTCTTTTTCCTCTTTTGTATGACAAACAAGTTGAATGCTTCATCGAACACGTTATATATATATATATATATATATATATATATATTTGTATGCATTTCTGAGAAGATGTCTTCTGTGCTTTGCATTTTGATATGCGATATCATTTGCAATGAATGCACGCGATTTTCTTGGCAGCACTGCCTGAGATGCTTAACGCATTTTATTTACATTCTATTACATTTACGTTTATGAGGATATTTCTTCAATTTGCTTTTCATTTCTTTCATTCACGTGTTACGCAGTTCTATGGGACTTGGCTTCATTGTTAATGACATTTTGATATAATCATTCGTCGTAATTAATGCTTTTACGACGTCATTAGAATTCTGTAAGTCAGAATCCGCGATGTGTAAAAGACATACATTTCCTTTTGTGTTTAGCTCTAAAACATGATTTATACCTATCTTTAAAATCAAAGTCGACAAAAAGAAGACAACTTTTTTTTTTTTTTTCTTCAAAGGATTCAATTTTTTTTTAATTTTTTGTTGTTAATTTTTAATATACAAATGACATATCGTTAAAAGTCAATGTTTAATCATGTTCGGACGATTATCAGTTCTAAAAACATATTTCAAATGCAACAGGTTTTATATATCGCTTCATTAAACGTACTAATATATTAATTACTGTAAACATATTTTTTTTTTATTTTAATATAAAATGTCTATAATTACGATGAAATGGCATCCCTGAATGAATGCATATTCATGTTTATAATTGCACGTTTATAAATGCATTAAAAATATTTAATTGCAACTAAATCTGAGGCATAGTTAGATTCAATACCAAACTCGTTTTCTAATTCAAATCGCTAAAGTTAACATTTTCATATCTGCTGAAATAAACGTTTTAATGACACAATCACTGACTAATAATAATCTGGTCATCAGAAAAACTAATATGCAAACATTTCAGGAAGCAAAAGCAGCTTTTTCATTGAAAGTTAATTCATGTCAAATATCGTACATTGTACGACTAATAGCTTTTGGCGCGGGAATACGACAACCTGGGTGTTCTTATGGGGAGACCAAAACAAATCCGATCGTCACATACATTTATTCCATAGCATTGTGGACTACAATACCAGAACAGAACAAAAAGCACCATAGAAGTCACAAACAATAATCCGATAACTATCGAATAAATTAAGGACACTTGCATCTTTTGAACATTGCATAATAGCTATTTACATTTGGATCTCAAAAGTGTACAACTCATTTATATTTATATATTTTAATCACATATATTTTTAAATAATTCTCGTTTAATATTTGGCGGACTGAAATTGCTGATTACGGTGTATTAGAATATCTGCTGACATATTTTGAATAAAAAAATACTGAAATTATACCCAGATGGAAATTTTAAATTGGCCCATTAAAGGCTCAGCAATGGCGATCAGTGGTCGAACACCAAATTACGTCGGGCCAGTACTGGCTGCCAGTACTGGTTTTATTTTAATTAATTTTTCACTTTTTAACAATAAAACATGGGACATATCGAATTTTTAATCCTTAATTGTTTTTTTAATGAATTATAATTTATATGCATTTAATTTCGTCTGTGTGAAATTTTTAACAATTCACTTGAAAGAATTTAATCTCGTCAATAAACAGACATTGTATTCATTAAATTGTTTTATTTTGTTTTTTTAATGTTATTTAAGTTATTAAAGTTATTTTTTTAATGTTATTATTAATTTCTAAATTAATTAAAAAAGTGTATTTTTATTTTTTTAATTCTCCGATGTTGGGAATTGAACTCCGGTCCTTGCGGTTACTGGTCTCGTACTTTACCCCTACTCCACGGCGCCTTCAAAAATACTCGACTTATAACATGAACACATTCTCTTAAATTTTTTATACCGAAACCAATACCGGGCCAGTGTTGCGCCGATAGTTAAAAAGAAATATTTTTGATAATGTGGTGACGCTAATAGGCATTTCCATTATTAATTTAGTAAATTAAACAATTTAACAAAATATCAGTCGTTAATTTTAACAACTGTACCATTTACTATAAAAATAACATATTCTATAAAAATATATAAATGAATTTAGTAAAATACTTATTAGTTAATTAAGTAATAAATAAATTATTATATTAATTAATAAGTAATTGATAATAGTAATTAATGACGACTCATAAATAATTATAAGTATCAGTTATAATAATTTGTATTTATCATATTATCATTTAAGTATATATAAACATACCAAATCCAGTTTTATAATAATTTGTAAATAATTGCAATTTTTAAAGGAAATTTCGTATTACACATTTAATTACAATTAACTAAATGGAAAAATATACTTCTGTTGTCTACCATGACTGGGCCAGAGTTGCTTTATTCGACTTATTTAAAGAATAATCTGTCGTAAAAATAGCCAGTGCTGGGCCAGTAATGGTTGCCGACCTTTGATTGCCAATAGTGGCCCAGAGTTGGGCTGTTTGAGTTATTGTGACAATGAACGGCATGCAAAAATAACCAGTATTGCGGCAGCATTTGCTGTCGACTCCCGACTGCCAATGCTGGCCCGTGCTTGGGCCATTTATCATTTATGGCCGAATACTGAAATTTCTATCTGGGTATCGATTAATGTAGTTTAATTTAACATCCAAATTGCGATATTAACTAATTCATAGGAAATGAAAATATTATCGGTCTAAATATCTGCAGAAAGTTTCATTTAAATGAACGGATTTATTTATTAGATGACGTAATCAATCGGATAAAAAGAAATAAATTGTACAATTTAGAACTATAAATTGTAGGCTGCACTCGGTAACATTAAATTTAATTCATGAATATCATGTTAGACAGCAATAAAGTCGACTGCAAAAAATGCCATCACCTGTTAATAAACCTTTGGCTTAATAAAAGAAAATTGGAATAAAGCAAGAAAAAAGCCAAGTCATAGTAAAAATGCGAATGGAATAGATAAGCGCTGTCAGATAACGTGTGATAGAAAATGGCACAACTGGTTCTGGAATTATGTTTAGAGTTGCGCTGGAACATGGAATACAAAACTATATCAACTGAAATAGAAAGTTTAACTGGTCCTGTCTGCGCACATATGCCATTTGACAGCCACAAAAAGGATGCAATTTGAAATCGCTCTGGATCAATTGCAAGGCCAATTGATCCATCGCGATTTGAACTCGTTTTACAATCATCGGGGCTTGTCGTTCTGGCTTACATGTTCTAATGATGATTCCGACCAGTTTGTCCGGTTTCCGGATCGAGGCAAACGACGTCTCTTGGGTGTTAGTGTTTTCGGGGTCGATGACAAGGGTTTTCCAATTTCTAACGCGTTTCATCATTAGTAACATTCGCACTTTAAGTGTCAACTTGTTTGTCAAAGTTAAATTAATTGAACGTTAATTAGTGGAATAAAAAAGAGGACTTTTAGAGAATATAAAAAGTATACATTGAACATTTTAGAGGACATTTTTCAATTTTCCTCTAAAAATCAAAATTCTTCAAAATTTTATGAAAAATTAAAAAATACATGAAAAATCGAAAAGTGTATGTATAATTAATAAATTGATGCAAAATTCGTAGATTCATAGAAAACTGAAAAATTTATTAAAATATCTAAAATTAATGAAAAATTGACAAATTGATAAGGAATTTGAAATTTCATGAAAAGTTGACAACAAATTCAATATTTTATAAAATATCGACTAAATGTGAATAATTTTTTAATAAATCGAGAATTTATTCAAAAAATCGATATTTTATGAAAAAATAACAAATTCATGAAACAGGCCAAAATGAATACAAAACTGTAAATTCGTGAAACAAAAATTTAAAATTTAAAAAATTTTAAAAATGGAAAATTCCATTTTCACAAAAAAATTAGAAATTGACGAAAAAGTAAAAAATGCATAAAAAACTGAAAATTGAAAATTGATGAAACAGTCAACATTACCCAAATCGATTTTTTCCCAAAATCGAAATTTTGGAAAAAAGTCAGAAATGTATGGAAAAATCGAAAAATTGCAAAATTTATCCAAAAGTAAAAATTTAAGAACGGTTGAATTGAAAATTGAGTTGAGTTGGATTGAAAAAATATCTTAGAAGTAATATAGAAACACTTCTTATCAGTTATTTATTAGAGATTTATATCGGAAGTATTTAAATCGCAAATTCTATTTATCTTTCTAGGCTTATGTTAATTAAGTTTTCATTTCACAAATTGAAAGAAAAAAAATGCAATATCGCGAATAATGTCTATGAGATTGGACAATATTTTGACTTTCACTATACTTGACCATCAGACACACAGTATACATTCATTTCTTGCTTTTTACGTATAAAAGAGAATCATGTGTCATTTTTCTCCGACAATTATTTATTTGTTTGAGTAAAAAGTCGATGACAAAATACTGTCGCTTCTTGTCACTGTAATTTACAATTAACTTTCTCTCATCTTTTGTCAAGATTCTCTCGCTGAAAGTAATTTCTCTGATTTTGTGATTTCATAACTCTTACAACTTTTATGGCTGTTGACATTTCTTAATAAAAGACAAATGAAAAATTGCTGTTTGTTCAACAATAAAACAAAAGACATTCAGTGATTTATGTAAATCAAAAAATTTTTTTTTATTTATTTTATTCTTATTTCTGCCGAGATAATTACTTTCGTTAATCACCATCAAACTAGAAAACTATATTCTTTCTAAACTTCTTCCCTAATTTTATTACAAAATTGTCCATTTAAATGATTGAGTTTAATTTTTGTCTCCACCAAATGTCACATTGTCTCCATTATATTTTGCATTTTATGGTCGAGGCAAATAAACGTTTGTATTGATCAAACGTGACGCATCATATCCGCTAACACTGTTAAAGTGGTTGGCGGTAGTTGCATTACTGCAGAAATGAAGTCTAGTAATGTTTATGTCTTACTCTGTCTCGGTTGCATATTTGAATAATTGTGTGACAGTGATGGGCTTATTTGCAGAGGATGATCAAGCACAGCAGCACCAGCAACAGTCCAAGTATCCGGAGGACGAGGACGAAGAGGACATTAAGCGAGCTGAAAACATGGGAGCACCCTCGTCTACGGAGGATGCGGATGATCAGTCACGAAAGGCCGATGTCAACGTCAACTCGATTGACAGTGACATTAAGGAGAGGTGAGTTGTCGCTTTAACTAACTTACAATCATAGACATCGACAAGATAAAATCAAATGTGAAAAAGCTGTACATTTATTTTATCATAGCTATTGTAATGTTTTGTAAATATTACATAAACATACCCACACGGACAAAAATATATCCAAAATTTTATAGACACAATATACCTCTGACTATATACTAAATATATATAAATTTATATCTTGGATATTACATTTATTGCGGTTTTTTATATAAAAAAGATATATATTTGTATATAAAAAAAATATACAAATATATATGACCCATATATGCACCCATAAAAGGAGTTATATACGGACTCATATATGGAATCATATATGGACTTATATATGCACGCATATATGGACCCATATAGACCTATATATTGACCCATATATGGACTTATATATGGACCCATATATTGAATCATATATGGACTTGTATATGGACTCATATATTGACCGATATATGGACCTATATATGGACCCATATATGGACACATATATGGATCCATATATGGACCCATATATCTCACACTGACGGATCCAAAATTTTATAGACAAAATATACCTCTGACTATATACTAAATATATATAAATTGATATCTTGGATATTACATTTATTGTTGCTTTTTATATAAAAAAGATATACAAATATATATATTTGTATATAAAAAAATATACAAATATATATGACCCATATATGGACCCATATATGGAATCATATATGGACTTATATATGGACGCATATATGGATCTATATATAGACCTATATATGGACCCATATATCGACCCATATATAGACCTATATGTGGACCCATATATGGACCCATATATAGACCTATATATGGACCCATATATGGACTTATATATGGACCCATGTATTGAATCATATATGGACTTAGATATATATTGAAATATATATCTGACTATATACTAAATATATATAAATTGATATCTTGGGTATTACATTTATTGTCGCTTTTTATATAAAAAAGATATATATTTGTATATAAAAAAGATATATATTGAGGATATATAATCCCTATATTTTATAACAAAATATTTAAACAACAAAAATATTTATAATTTTATTTTTTAATGAAATTGATATTATTGATTACATATTTAACTTATTATGATAAATTTTCGTTTTCAGTTTCTTTAAAAATCTCCGGATCTGAGAATTGAACCCAAGTCTTTGAGATCTGTAGTCTTGAACTTTGCCACTGATCTATGACACTTACTTAACTTCATGATTAAAATGTTACTATTATTTAATAGAGTTAAAAGTATATTCAAAATATATCTTGTATATATTTTGTGTTTATATTTTATTATATATTTATTTTAATATATACAAATTATATATATAATATAGTCTAATTTATGTAAAAAATATAACTGTATAATACATTTTTCAGTATATATTCTGGATATATATAAAATAAAAATACTAGATATATATCCAGAGGATATGTATTTATATATATCTATTTTTATATATTTTATATATTTCGTACCAGATATATCTTAGGATATATAAAAAAATATAGTTTGGTATATATAATTTATATATTTTCTTATTATATATGTTGGATATATAAAAAATATAGAATATATATCCTGTTTATATTTTTGGATATATATTCGTTCGTGTGGGATATATGACTGTAAGTATAACGTAAGAGAATAGTCTCAGAAGTGATTTGCAAAATGTTTGAAAAATCCTGGAAACACGAAGAAAAGGTTTTAGTAAGTCTAACAAGGAGTTACAAGAGGATGATTTCAGCGAAATATATGTTATAAACACCGACTAACTATTCATTTTACTTAAACTTCGTTCCTACTATTTAAAATTCGGCTTGCCAAAGTTACAGTTAGTATTCGTTGTACAAAAATTTTAGTTGAAGGAACTTGAAATCCCAGTAATACCCATGTTTCAACTAAAATCATCATAATTTTAAACAGCAAAAATATGTAACTGCGAAAAATGTGATTCCTAGAATCTTTCGAAACTCGATCTCAAATTTGTTAGAGAAACTGAAAAAACATGTCCATAACTAGTTTCACGTCTAGAATTTGTTTTTTGTCACTGCTTAAAAGCTTACTTTCTATAAAATGTTTGTCGCGAAACATTTGATATCACATGTTGTATCATCAATCAGCGTTTAAGTCTCGTTACAACATCGATTAATTAATTATTTATTTTATGACTGCGTCTCCGAATCGCATTACGCTGGGTATCACTCGGGGCGAACAATAATCAACGTCGTTTGGTTTATGCGTGTACATATATGTGTGCAATGGCAAACGAAAAGTGCGTGTGGCCGATGCAAAAAGTGGAACACGTAGCAGGCTGCCTCTCGTGTTGCTTCTCTTGCGAGAAATCTTAGAAGCATCGGACGCGTCTCGAACAGAAACACAGCGCAGCCTGAGTCTAGTTTCCTTTTCGCAAAGCCTACGGACATACACCTGCGTGGAAAGCCGACGTTTCATGCGATCGTAAATAAAATTGCCACACGACGATATATCATTGTAAATCCCACAAAATGTGAAGTATTTTCAGTGCATTCGTTTGAATTTGCAGTTTGTATTATAACGAAATATCGTAAACCGAAAATGAATCGAAATATTATGTAGGATTTTAGAAAATTGAGAGTAATTACTTTTACACTACACTAAGAAAAATAACTTACAATTACTGTTTAAACAGTAATTTATTGTAAGTTATTTTTCTTAGTGTATAAAAAATTTAATGTAAAAATATAGTATATACTGTATAAAATAGTTGTGATAATATTCACTACAATATTACATTGATACTACAGTAGAACCTGTGAAGAGTCCACTTTTTCTGTCCTTTTTAACCTGCAAAGAGTCCATTATTGTTATCTTTTTTTCTTCATACTAAAACATAGGTTAAAAAAAGAGAGAAATAGTGGACTCTTCACAGTGTAAACAAAGACACAAATATGGACTCTTCACAGGTTCTACTGTATAATGTTTACTATAATTTTACAGTTCACATTTACAGTGTATGAATATATGGTATCAAATTTGTAATATTGCTGAGTTATGATTACGAGTTGAGATTGAAAGCTCTTCGATTGAAAGATTAATATGATCAATTGCTTGTATCAAATATTGATAATGATATTGAAGTTGATTAATTACTTTATCGTTTTTTCAAGATCTATAAAGTTTAAGAAGATATTTACATGAAGAGTTGATATGAAAGATCTTCTAATCAAAATAATAAAAAAATCGAATAATCAATTAGTTATCACTTAATTTACATAGAAAATAGGTTAAACATCGTAAGACAGATTTAATTTATTTACATTTTCAAAGATTATTATTAACACTAATTATAATAAACATTAACAAACAAACAAGTTAATGAGAGACGATTTTGATCCTTCACAATTTAAACTCTCACGTCAATTAAGGCTCTAAAAAAATCTAATTAATAACACGTGTGGCATTCTTATTCAATGATGCTTTTTAATTTTCAAAATACATATCTAATTTAATGACGTCATTCATAATTAAAATTCCCGTGCAATGTTACATCAGTTCAATTGCCTTCTGCTTCTTATTGTGTTCCTTTTTTCTTCTAAATGAAACCATAATTACTATGAAAATTGCGATGACATTATACCAATTATATTTCAAAATTACTATGATTCCTCCTTTATGTGTTTACCTGCAATGTTAACGATTCCCTTTTTGGGCTCTGTTTGTAATTATCTCGTTCAAATAAATTCTTCGCGTTTGATTGCCCATGCAATGGTATTCATTACAAAGAAGAGTAAAAAAAAAAAAATGCATTACAAAACACATCAATGGAATTAGGGATGGGCGATTATTTGAAAATAATCGATTATCGAATAATCGATTAATCAAAAAATCGATTAATCGATTAATCAAAAAATCGATTAATCGATTAATCAAAAAATCGATTAATCGATTA
>JABFPJ010004363.1:0-13985 GCA_022817425.1 Gryon sp. ZL-2020 | reverse complement strand
CATTTTAATTATATGATTTGTTAATCAAATTGTATTAAACAAATACTTCTTGCGATTTTAGATAAAAAATATTGCAAAACAAATTATAATAACATAAATGTGTAAATGTTCAATTAACAAGCCTAATAAAAAGCAATTTTGATAATTTGTGTATTTGATCATTTGCAAGCATTTATAAAATGTATGATTGATAAAATAAGGTTTTGATAAACTCCTTTTTTGATCATTTGGCAGTTTTTATAAAATGCACAAGTGATGAAATTCATTTGTAATAAACTTTGATAATTTAACGGGTTTTATCAAATATTTTTCTGATAAAATGCTTACTTCCCAAAAATATATTTATTGCCAAAAAATATATTTCCTTAATAAGTTTTATAAATCAAATATATTTTTACATTTATATTTTCGATCGAGTGGGAAACCAAAATTTCGTTAAAATGCTTCTAAAATTATTAATTTGTGGTAAATGAACTTATACAAACTAACCATAGTTACTGGTTACACATCGATGGCTTTTTATATATACAAAAAGTAATGAAAATAACGGGCGCATCAACTGGAAGTGTCAAAGATATCTCGAGTGCAATGCTCGAGATACGACGCGGTCTTTATTAAATCACGTGCAAGCAGTAGAAGTCTTGAGAGGATTAGAGCAGTCGGCGCATGTAGGGCATGAAGCAAACTTCGAAGAGGTAGAGGCTGCGAAAATAAAGAATAACTTAAAGCGTAAAGAACGAACCCTGGAATGCCTTATTTCTTTTCACAATGTTTCACTAATTCAAACTAATTCATTAAATATTATGTCCGAGGTGTAACTGTACGAGGATGGTGACGCGCTGCATCCCCACGAATTCCACCAAACTTGTATATGTATACTTGAATATGTACAATACAGCGCCACCTTTCAGAACTTATCAGGCACAAACAATTTATCAGAAGGGTAACATAATCGTTTTCAAATCGTTTTCGGCAAAAATAATCCAGGTTTATACTTCTTCTCGGAAGAAATGCTTAAGGAACAAGTCGAGACTAAATCTATGATTCGCGATCTCGATTTGGGCAAACGCATTAAAAAAGGAAGAACACAAGCACGACACGTGCTTGTGTTCTTCCTTTAGATAGAATATTATTATTCCTAAAAACCGAATAACGAACATAGTACTACAGTATGAAGTGAAAAAGGACAAAATTTTAGTATATTTGAAAGACGTTGGAAATTATATACAATTTTAAATGAGTTTGAGTTCATAGTTTTATTTCGATAGAAAAATGGGTATAATTAATAGATAGTAGAAAAAATATTAGAAAAATATGAGTAGAAATTCGGAGTAGCAAAAAGAGGGTATAATCACAAAAAACTTGTTTGTCTTTTTATATTTGCCAGCGAGAAACTACCAAGTCTCTTCATAAAACAGACAGAAAAAAAAGAATAAAAAAAACTGATTTAAAGCTGTGTATTACAGTCTGCTATTTTGAATCAGTATAGGTGAATGTAAAGATAACTGCAATGAAAATATTTCACTGAGACATTGCAATTAAATATTAAAGTTAAAACTTGGACTGCTTAAACTTGAAACTCTATCTATTATGTAGTAGAACAAACTATAAAGCGTACTAAAAATGCACTTTTTATGAAATTAAATATTTTGCACTAAAACTTTTTTGGTACATGGTACTTTACATAATACAGATTCTTATCATTCGATATTTTCTTGCAACTAAGATAAAGAAAAAATCTCGGCATATATGGGATAAAGAATGATTGCGACTCAAATTTTGTTGTTTGCAAAAGAATATGTATTTTATTTAGAATATTACGAAAGATTTTATGCATGCATATTCATACTGAAGTTTACTTCAGTATTGCGATTATTAAATAGTAATATTTTATTTTCATAATGAAATCGAATGTTGATATAAAGAAGGAAAGCAATGAAATTACAATTTATTGATAAATGCTTACACATTCAATTTATAAATTTAAATTAAAGTTAAATTAATATTTATGTTGAAGATGTAGTTTATTAGTTTATTAGTTTATAATTAACTAATTTTAATTTATCGGCATTACATTTTTAACACTATGTTAATCAAATTCCAAAATTACAGATTCTGCGAAAGTAAATGTTTAAACGCTAAATTCGAAAACATCTGACAACTAATGATATTGGATTTTCAAACACATTAAATGCATAGCAAATCGTAACTTTTGTGTTATTTGCTTCAATAAGTCTAACTAATATAGATTCAAAATATAATTATATATTCAATGTTATTATTAGATGCATAATTCATTATAAATTTAATACCTCGACACAATTATAAAATCAATTATATCTTTTAATAGTTAATTACAATCAATCAGCTGAAGTCTAATATTCTTTGGATGCAACATAACATAGTGAAATAGAATAAAATATCATATCTCTTTATATAAATAGAATAAAAATTACATTTCACACATGGGAAATTTAATTATTTCCTTTGCATAGTTACATAAATCAGATTAAATTATAAAGACATTTTTCAACATTTGATATACGCTTTAAAGTTAAATTAAGTTGTAAAGACTAAATTAATTAAGTACATTCTATACTCAATTTTGAAATTATTTTTCAAGAGAAATGATAATAATATGAGATTTAACAATATTACTAATATAGGCATAATCTATATAATGTTCATATGATGATAGATTAATATTATTCATGCGTTGTATTATATAAAAATGATTTAAATTTATATCGATAAATGTAATACAAAATAGTATGTGAATTATGCAATTATTTTATGAGAATAACTTCGACATTCCAATATATCTGCAGGTTGTTAATTAATTTTGTTATATATTTCTCGTACAAATAAAATATTTATTATTGTTATAATTGTATATAAACTCCGGTTAAAATCAATTTAATACAAATAATATAACAAATTTCACTTTTTGTAATTAGAAATATTTTATAAATTAAATTCTTTACATGTAATTTTAAAAACTAATTTCCAAAGATAATTGAAATAGACAAAATTTTATATATCTATAAAACGTGCAGAATTTCGTATCAATCTGAATTAAGTTTGTTTGATCATGCACAATATAATATGTGGCAAAGTGTGCTGTAACGGTCATCCACATATTTCATCATCATAACAAACGATACAATTGTTAAAAGTAATGTAGCAACGCGAATGAAAATCTCTGTTTAACCGCCTTATCGCGCTTCTCTGTCTAGAAATTTTAAAATGCATTTATATGTGGATGAAGTTTATTTTGAATAAACCTTTAGACAGATTTAGAATGTAATCTCAATGCATATATAATTTTACGCGACTGTCATTTCAATGTGATTAAGTAACGTTGAATTTATGTTATCATTAAAAATGCTGTTATTGTAGGGTTTTCGTTTTGTTGTTCGTTTAATAATGTGCGTTGCCGACCAATTTTCAACAGTCTGCGCGTGTCAGGATTATTCTCAGAATATTCATTATACTAACCTATTTCCATTGAATCTAAAGACTCTCATATTCTACACATTATGTAATAAAATGTTTTTATATACACCGGAAAATATATTCAAAAGAAGTAAATTTCAAAGCTAAAATATTCATTTGAAAATTTTCTCATTGAATATTTAAATACGTAAGGCATTTTAATTTAGGCATTTCCCTGTTACGTTAGAATAATTACAATTATTCTAATATTATTATGCAAGCCAACAATTATAACAAATTCTAGTTTAATCATTTTGCTTAAAAAAATCATAAATCATACCAAATGTTGAATATCAGTTTACACCAATAAATATTAAATACAACTTTAACATGTAGTATTTGAAATATTTGGAATTTACAAATAATTGTTTCAGTAGTACAAGTACTGTTTAGTCAGACTCTTATTTCCAACTGCGGGAAAACTAAATATATGATCGCTCTGAAAAAAGTGTAACAATGTGTGTTGTTAAGTAGATTTGAAGATAATGATTGCTTTTTCACAACTGGAAAATTGTCTCCTAATGGATTTTCCACTCAAATGTCGCGAATCAGTGCAAACATAAAAAACCTTTTTACGTTTCATAACTTATAGTTGTGCACACGTGGCTGATTTTCGACGACATTTACAAAACGTAGGAATACGCAGAACGTAATAATCCACACTTGTACATTCACGTGACAATTATTCTCAATGACTGCAGCAAGTTTAACGAGGTTATCGAGCACCATTATCGTGTCATATAAAATGCCATGAAGCATTAGTTTCAGATCCTATAATACGCGCGACCACGATTCTCAAATTTGTAACGCGCGATTAACATGGGACATTATTAACATCTTTTCAAAGCAAAATTTTTCCTGGATTAATAATGTGGATCAATCATGTATTCAAAATTTATTAATATAAGACTCGTCAATTGATTTTAGTTTATCTTTCAGAATTTTTTTTAAATACAAGAATATTTAATAAACCAAGAGAAAAGGAGAATAAAGGACAAACGTCGAAGTGAAATCACAGTAAATCATGAACTTTGATTACAATTCAACGCGGAACGTTTAATAAACTTAAAACTCTTGTCGCATTATATCACCGTCTGTTCTTAACAGAGAATTCGTTCGAACTAGCCGTACGAAATATTTCATTGAAAAACTCATTCATTATAAATATGATTTATTTTTTTGTCGGAATAAAAATAGATTCATTACGTTCAAATGCTTATTCGGCACGAAAGCTATTAAGTTTGCGATAAATTTAATTGATCTTTTTGCTATGCGAAAGAAGAATTCTCTTCATTTGCACAACTAAAACTTAGTTTTTCGTATCTCTTTTTTTTCCTTTTCATCATTTTCTTTTTTCATTCCGATATCAAGAATAGAACGTGACGAAAGACGACTGTAATAATAGTAAAAAGACAAGTATAACTATTTATGTAAGTTATTTAATTTTTACAAGTCGAACAAAGTCTTTTTCGAGAAAACCAATTATGATGCAACAAAGGAGCGACATCATAATTGGTTCTTCATTCAAAGCTTGTGACGCTAAAGGCGTGAAGCGCTTACTATATGTAAGCGACTAAAAGATTTAAGTAATTAAAGTTCTTATCATTAAAGAAAGTACAAAGAAAAATGCCGGGAGCAATATTTTCACGCAAAACAAAATTCTGCAGTAATTAATCAACAGATACAATGAACTGATAACTTAAAAAATAGAAGTGTCAATATGCAGCCTTGACGTTCGTCTTATAGGCTTTCGATGACTGACAAATTTGACTTATATTGTTCTTGCGTTTCTTATCTAAGTTATAACAATCAATTAAGTAGAAATAGCTGCAGAAAAGTCTCTACGTAATTATGAGTACGAACTTAAGCTTAAAAGAAAATGTTTAAATATATAATAATTACACAATTTATGAAATTGTTCGCAATATGTAATTTCAACATTTTTGAAAGATAAAAAATTAGACCAATAGAATTTCTTTTTAAAAGAGAAAAATTAAAATCAATTATTATTTTGTTCGCGTATATTTTATTTATTTTAGTTTATAAATGATTGTAATAAATAATGAAGCATTGGAAAATATCCATCAAAAAGATGTTTAAAGAATTAACAATTTCAAGAATTAAAAATTCAAAAAGCGTTTTAATTGAGAATTTAATTTGAATACTGTAATATACATTTGTGCTCTAATTCACAATTTATAATAATATTAATCATTAAAACTGAATTGGTCTTTGCGTAAATATGTTTCACTTCAACGTTTTTTACATTTATATAATTTAATTCTTCTTTTTATAATCAATTTTGTTATAATCGAATTTTATATTATATTACGTGAACCATAGGAGTCACCCGGGCGAAACTGGGTGACTTATGACCCCAGCCTGCTATTAGCCGGCCTATGAGGAGAGCTAATAGGGGGAGGGGTGGATAATGCTGGCCAGATTCTGGCAAGGTATTTACCCAAAATTAATGGTGCATTTTAATTTTTAAAGTGTACTTTTTTGCCTAAAATAAATGATAATGTTACTGATAAGACACTTATACATACAAACTATTGTCTATTTACTCTGTAAACTACGTACGTATATCTTATTAATGATATGTTTGCTTTTCAAACACTTAACTAACAAAAAATTCTATTAACATAAATTTCTAATAAAGAACTTAGACTTACAAAATGTGACATGACTTACTAGGTCTTAGGTTAATTTTTTTATCTCGACTCTGGCCAAAGTCTACTTGAATCTCCAGATTGACTTTAAGAACTGGAGAGAATATCTACATGAAAGATCATTGCTATCTAATATTAAATGACGTTTAAGGATGATTATTATTCCTTTGAGGATACAACTCACACGATCGTAAACTGTAGACCAATCTTTGTCTATTTCATTTCCCGCGAGTGCATCAGTTTTCGAAGTTGTAAAGTTACGATCGATTAATTTCAAAAGTTGTCGTCAAACAAATTGCATTAATGAATTCGAGTCTGTTAATTTGTATAAAGTATTATTCTTCAGAATTAAATTCCTGTCGACAATCGTAACGTATCATTAAATTAACAGTTATCTATATTTTGCGCCTGCGAGTTCCAAGTTACATAATTTAAATCCTTGAGAAATATAAAATGATACCGTTGAAACCTATTTTTCATAATTAAAGTTGTTGGAACATGATAAGGTTCCGTTTATAAGTACCATCATTTATTTTACTTGCTGATATTATTGCTTATATATCCCTATATGATACATCGTGTACTTATTCCACCGTAGTGGAATTAAACATTGCGCGACTTCATTGTTAATTGTGATTAAATTGATTCAAATACCATTCAAGCTTTGTTTAAAAAGCCAAAAAATATTCATTCAAATTTATCTACGAGGAAACTTGGCGTATGACGCGTTTCCCTTTTGCAGGAAATTACAGCATTGTAAAGTCGTTGTGAGTCTGTTCTTGAATAAGTATATTAAGTAAAAGATAAATGATATTACTAATAGATGATGATCAAAGAAAAGTTGGTTGCCCTTATACATCAGATATAATAATTATATTAAATATTATTCTTTATTGCTTCTATTGGTTAAGTTATCTTGTAAATTGCTGTAATAAATCAATCAAGTTTTAAATTTAAGTGGTCTGTAAATATAGTAAATAAACAATGATTTCGATTTAGATAGTAAACTAATTACTTCGTAAATTATCATGATAAAATAATTTGAGCATATATATGTTTGTTATTCAACTTTAATCTATTTAAAAATATATTTACCACTTATTTATAAAGTTATTTTGTCCTAACTGCGGTCGAAGATGCTTTATCGTAACTGCGGTCAAACAAGTAAATAATATTAAACTTTTATTTAATTTGATTTTTATTGATTTGGTTTTTGGTTTTTAATCTTTTTAGAATAATTTTGAAAGTTATCTTGACCGTTGATTTAATTTTGTACACGTGTTAATTGTATTATTTCAAATGTAAAAATGGAAATATTATGGTTGTATTTCGCTTCTCCCTTTTATACCTCAGTTTTTTTTTTTTTTTTTTTTTTTAGAGAGAGAGAGAGAAAAAAAATTAATATAACCTATCTTTATTCTGAATGATCAAAAATTTAACTTGTTAAAATAAATAAATTTACTTCTAACGGAAATTAATGTAAAAGTAATATAATGTTCAAAAGGTTCGATGTATATAAAAAAAAAATAAATTTATGAAACGGAAAATGTTATAAATGCTTTGAATGGTGTAATTACACCATCTAGTATCGTAAATTTGACGAAATGAATCATTTAATGCCCTTTCTCTTTCATTTTTATAAAAGAGAATTTATTTCATGCATTTAAATTAATCATTTCAATATAATGAAATCCGAAGTTGTATTTAACTTGGGTACATAATATTTAATTCAAGAAATTTTATTTGCAGAGTCAAATTTATATACAGAAATTATTCTAAGTATAAATAAATTAATAAATAACATTTAAAAAAAAATTAAAATTATGTATACCATTTTACATAAGTTCAGATTTTTTACGAATGTATTGAAATATACTATTACCACTGACATTAATTACGAAGTTGTGTATTGAGTTAAGAAAATTTGATACACTCATATACTGAGAGAAATATCTTGCTAAATATGCTATAATTTTCTTGTTAACTAAGGATGTACTTTAAATCTTGAATTAATTGCTATATACAGTATCGCAAATTTAGTTATTGAAAGAACAATTTATTTAGTTTTTTATTCAAGAAAATACCATAACGCATTTCACTTGACTATTTTTGTTGTAAACAAATTGAGCTACTTTTTTATTCGTCATTTGAACAGTATTCGCATAAAACATCTATTTTTTTACTATATTAAAAAATGGATGTTCTTTTGCCGTCTTAAAACTTCTTTTTAAAATAGCAACAACAACACGAGATTTTTTTTTTATTTACATGATTAGGAAAGCCTTAAATATTGCAATTCTTAATTTTTTATTATTTATAAGTAACTGATTCTAAAAAGGTAGTATACAGATATATAATGGCAAAAACTTATACGAATATGCTCATGCAATAAGTAAGTGGTTCTTGGTCGTTATGTACTACTCGTGAACATTTTATACTACTTTCGAGAAAGCGCCACGCCACCTAGCGGTCATTACCTTGATCATTTAAACTGAACTAAAAAAACTAATATTTAAAATAAAAGCGGGAGTCAAATTAATATTACATTATTAAATTAATAAAATGTATATTTTACATATTTTTAAAATTAGTTTGAGAAACAATATTATTTAATTATAAAATAAATGTGATATATTGTTTACATTGTTATTTTTTATTGTATATAAGTCAAACTGTAAGTTTAATGAATCATCACCAAAAATGCGATACTGTATAGCATATATATTTAAAAAATATGCGATACTGATATTATAAAATGTAACATATTTTACCCTAACGGAAGAAAATATATTTCGAAATATATGCAAAAATATATGTGAATATGTGCACATATATTTTCAGCAAAAAGTTATATATTCAAAATATATATTTTAAATATATTTCTGAAATATATTTGTAAAAATACAAATAAAAATATATTTGAAATATATTTTCAAATATATTTTAGCGGCAAAAATATATTTTGACATATATTTTGATCTATATACTTTGACTTATATTTTTCCGTACGGGATATAAAGCTAATTGTTAAATATTTCAAGTATATCCCTAAAAAGCTATAAAGTATTGCAAACTTTCCTATAATTACCCAAGTAACAATTTATTTCGGGCCCCTATTAGGCATGCTATAGTTTTTTAAGGAGGTCCTCGAAGGCTTTTAACAGGTTTAAATGTGGCCCTCACAAGGTATGTAACACCTTCCCCTGTATCACCCTTAAAGGCAAGCTAAAACAGGCCCTAATTTTACTCTTTTAGAACGAAAACATAACTTTAATGTTAATTTAATTTTTTCCCCTAAAATCAACGTTGAAAACAAGTTAAATAATTGTTAATAATGTTAATATAATGTTAATATTTGGTCTGACTGTCCGCCTCTTTTATATATTTTACATTATATTAACACATGCTTGTAACATTATATTGACGTTAATTTTTATTTTTTGAGGGATGAAGAATGATTTTTTTAAGTTAAATTAATATTAAATTAATTTTTTATATATTAATATAAGGTTATAAAAACATAGTAAAGACGTTAAAATAATGTTATAATAACTTTGATAAATTTTGGTATTAATTGAAAATAATGTAATTTTTGATACTTTGAAATAACGTTAAATATCTTATGTTATTGTAACGTTAACGTAACGTAATTTTAACATACTTCACTTCCGGTGATGCTTTAAGCTCATCGGGAATCAAACCCCCGAATTGGCTACCGAGGACTGGATACTCGTCGAGAGCAGCAAAAGGAAGGACAAGTGCCTTCACTTCATCGTACTCGACGACGACAGGGCCCTCGAAATGGTCAAGAACAAAAGCTTCAAGTTTCTCTGCGGGACTGGCAGGGCAGACTTTAGGCTGCTCGGCAGAGATACCGTGCTACAACAAGGGGAGGGTTAATGGTGGGAGGCAGTGACGTGACCAGATTGCACTCGGCAAGCCTGTCTATTATTCAAATCAACCTTCATCACAGCAAAAGGTTAGGATGAATACAGGATTAGCAATAACTCAAGAACCTTGGGTTGTTAAGGATAGAATTCGTGGTTTGGGAGCCTGTGGCTCTTTGTTCTCTTATTGTGGAGAGGGCAGAGCCTGGTCTGCTCATCAGACCAGGTCACAGTCGAGCTTGAAGTCAAGCTTCACCTAGGGAGCGCGAAGAGAATCATTATTGGGTCAGTTTATATGCCCTATGCCCTATACTCTCCTGATCCACCATCGTCCATAGAACTAATTAATCTATTTAAGTTCGCAGGTGACCGAGGCTCGGAAGTTTTGATAGATAACAACGCGTTATATTAAGGTCAAGGAAACGAGGTCAGACTAAACAGCCTGACCTCGTTTTTCTTAAAAACTTTGGAGAGGCTGATTGACAGATTCATCAAGGATGGACCCCTGAAGGATTACCCCTTATCTGAATCTCAATATGCTTACAGGGAAATCAAATTAACCGAAACAGCTCTTTATCATCTAGTGGACGAGGTTGAGAGGCATATTGCTGAAGGAAGATATGTCATAGAAGGATTCCTAGACATTGAGGGTGCCTTCAACGCCACCTCGATTAAACATATCACAATGGCTCATCTGCATTACGGAGTTCCGGACACAATCATGCACCGGATTAGAAACATGCTTAGTGAAAGGACTCTGGAACTGAAGCAACACCACATTGACTGGTACAATCAACAAAGACTGCCCACAAGGTGGAGTACTGTCTCCACTCCTTCAGAACCTGGTGGTCAACAGCTTTCTAAACTCGTTGAGAGCGGAGGGTTTCAAGGTCTTTGGCTATGTAGACGACATAGCTATTCTCGCCAGAGGGCCCTTCGCTGATGCGATTAGAGACAGGATGGAATCCGGATTGAAGACAGTCTTGGCCTGGTGCAGTGCAAAGGGTCTCTCAGTGAACCGAGTTGATGTACTTCACCAAAAGATACAAGCCTGAGAAAATCACTCCCATTAAAATGAGAGGAAGGACCCTAAAATTCGCTGCTACGGTAAAATACCTTGGGGCCACTCTCGACCCGAAACTCAAATGGAGCGCTCACCTCTTGGAGAAGAGGCGTAGCCTCCAGGCTACGCTTCTTCTCGTTCTGGGCGTGCAGGGATGCAATCGACAAGAGTTGGGGCCTTAAACCCAGGGTTATTTTATGGCTATATCAGGTGGTTCTACTACCTAGACTGCTATATGCGGCGGTGGTCTGGTGGACGAGGGCTACATGTAGTTCCGTTAGGAACCAGCTGCAGAGCTTGCAGGGCGGAGTCCTAAGAGCTGTAACTGGGTTTATGAAAACCACTCCAGCCGAAGCCCTCGAACAGGCACTTGACGTCTGGCCACTAGACTTGAAGATCCTGGAACGTGCATGGTGGTCCGCATATCGACTCCGTTGCTTAGGAAACTGGAAGGATTTGACAAGGGCCACACGGAAATCACGATTTTCCGGGGACAACCCTTCGTTGATCTGCAGGACAAAATACCCTTCCGATTTGGACTTGACAAGACATTTTCTGTCATCTTTCTAGAGAGATCAGATTGGTCAAATGATACTGCTATTAACGTGAAGGAGGATTCCTGGTTTACGGATGGCTCAGGGCTCAACGATAGCCTTGGAGCCGGAGTATATAGCACCTCGGAACTAGGACTTCTGCGCTGGTCTCGGAAACTCATCAACTGTCTACCAGGCAGAAACACTAGCCATTGCTCTATGTGCGGAGTATCTGTGCAGTCAAGATACTCTGGCAAGGTCAATTAACATCTGCTCCGACAGTCAGGCGGCATTGAAGTCCCTGGTACGTCCCTACATGGACTCGCGGATAGTGGTGAGGGCGGTTAGGGCACTCAATGGGCTGGCCGCTCGGTGTAAGGTACGACTGCTCTGGATCCCTGGACATTCTGAAATTCTGGAAATTGAAAAAGCGGATGAGCTGGCCAGATTTGAGACTGCTAGACACCGAGTTGAGGGAAACAATTGGAGATAGATGGATGAATGACGATGGATGCTGTCAAGCCAAACTATTACTCGGACCACAACTTAATACCTCCAGGGCTAAAGATCTGGCTAGGCTAGATAAGAAGCACCTGAAACTAATCATTGGGTTCCTTACGGGACACAACTGCCTGAGGTATCACATATCGAGACATCACAGCATCATACCTGTGTGCAGGTTCTGCGACAGTGGTACTGAGGACAGCAAACATGTGCTCTGTGAGTGCCCATTCTTTGCCATTCGAAGACTGAAGACTTGGAGGGTGGCGTTTACAGAACCCGAAGTTATCTGTTCTTCGAAGATTTCTTAACTCCTGAGGTACTTCGGGGATAGGAACTGGAACTGGAAAGGGGATCCTCAGCCTCGGACAAATCTTGATGTTGCCTAGGGCTCGGCTCCCCCTCTCAGACCAATTAACCACTAGGACTTAATTGACACTAGTGTATCACTCAGCATTCATTCTAGGATACTTTATGTTACAGTGGTTTGTCTGATTCGTTTAACTGGGATTTAATTGATACCAGTTTATTACTCACATAAGCAGCACTCTTTGGCGATTTGCTTTAGGGTCTTTGGGTACAATGGCACAGTAGAGCTGATTGCCCTGGAACCTTGTGTTCCCCGACCCGCCACATAGACACAATACACAATACAATAAGTACATTAGCTAAATTTATATTACAACTTTTTCTCCAAAAAGCTCCAAAATTTTGATTTCGACGCTTCTTACGTAAAAGGTGACATCTCAAATTTTGTGTACAAAAGGGTACAGAAAAACAAAAATAATTTACACAAGATCGAACTGGCACAAAAAAATTTAGGTGCAAAAATTATAGAGTTGGCTGATTACGTCAAGCCGAAACATAATGTCCATGGTGAGATAAAAAGGCTAGTAAAGGCCATCACCAATGGATTTGATGAACTTGAGCGCTGCGTGGCAAATGCAAGAAGTAACTTGCTGGAGACCACAGCAAGCGCAACGCAAACTTCACCGGGCCTAGACAAGAGGCCATACGCTATGGTGGCTGCTGCAAAACAGCAGAAGCAAACGGCGACCCCGACGGAGAAGAGGAAGCCGTCGGAATACCCGCCAAAAATTGCGAGGTCGCTTAAAAAGGCGAAACAAATGGAGATAACCGACACAAGAGATGGCAACGAGATCTTCTCTACGCCCGTGTCGACGCCCTCAGAAAAGAAGGCAACGGAGGGCACGTGGCAAATGCCTAAGAAGAAAAAGAAAAAGGAGAAGCTGCCGAAAAGAGATCCAAAAAAGCGGCCCGCTCGCCCTGATGCATTACTGCTCAAGGCGAAGCAAGATGATGTCGTAAAAATCCGGAGGAGCGAAAACGGTAATCTCGTGATTGAGTTAGACCGTAAAGCTCATGAAAAGACCGAGAAACGGCGAAAAAGAGGAGGTTATTAGCAGAACTAACGTTTTGGCTGCTGAGCTTAAAGACATGGATGAACTGACCACAGCAGAGGAGGTGGTCAAAGCTCTCCAAGATCAGCTCGAGGAAGCATCAACAGTTGGAACGGCAGCCGTGAAATCAATGCGTAAGGCCTATGGCGGAACGCAAACGGCAGTTGTCGTTTTACCGACAACCCTTGCCAAGAAAGTCCTGGATAAGGGCTTCATCAAGGTTGGTTGGGTGAGGAGCAGAGTTAGGGAAAAGTATTCCCCCCTGAGATGCTTCCGCTGTCTCGGATTTGGACATTTGGCTCGCACTTGTAGTGGCCCAGATCGTTCAAAATTATGTCATCGATGCGGAAAAGAGGGACACCAGGCGAAAGCTTGTAAAGCCGAACCTCACTGTCTGCTCTGTAAGGAGAATT
>JABFPJ010004362.1:0-13988 GCA_022817425.1 Gryon sp. ZL-2020 | reverse complement strand
TTCCCCCCCCCCCCCCAAATGTTTGTAATAATTTTTATCCTCCACTAAGTGCTATTTCATGTTTTAGTTGAAATGAAAAGACTAAAGTAGAAACATTTTACTTTACTCTTTAAAACTAAAACTTGGAGATATTTTGCAAAAAAAGAAATTGATTTCACTGAGTAATTAAAAAGGAAAATATGACTTGCAAATGAAGTCAATATTTTGACAATTTAATCAGCAGTTCCCCTAACGACTGACTCGTAATAGGAATAACATTCATTCAGGAAATGAATTAGCAACCCTTCGCAAATTCGACCCTTTTAAACAAGCTCGCCCTGACAATCAAAGATTGCCGTTTAGATGTCGCCCGAGGCGTCTAAATAACTGTGATTCTATTCAAAAAAAAAAAAAAAAAAAACAACCAGCCAATAAACGTAAGGAAATGCAATTTCTTGTTCATTTTTGTTTTCATCCGTCGAAAGTAACATCATCGTTGAAATATTTGGTACCTAATATGATAAATCGAAGTCGATTATCGTTGATACACTTCGGCGTCAGGTATAAGCTGAATAATCAAACTAGGATGGATAACAAAGTCCTTTGCACGTTGTCGTGTGAATTAATAGTTGGAGATTGTGACATGAGTATTATCGATTATAATATCAGATTATATTACACCAACGCGAGCTCTGAAAACTAATCAGAAAAAATGTTATTAATCACATCAAAATCAATAAAACAATTTGCCTGCCTTTGTAGGCAGAAATAAAAGTGACATTGAAGTATCAATCACGAGCAAAAAAAATGTTGCGATAAATGAATGATGAGAAAAGTATAATTTGCGTTACAAACAGTTGGATTTAGAATGTTGATTACAAAGATAATTATGCGCATCAATAAATAAATAATAGCTTGTCCAACTTTGTCTTATTTGTTTCTCTTTGACATTGTATAAGCCAATCGATCGTCAGTATAAAATAACACAACTGAATAAACAAGAGTGATTATTGTAGCTAACAAAAATATTATTAACATTGTTATTCTCAGTCGGATATTATGCAATATCAAGTAAATTGTGATATCCGATGTTCGCGTTTAAATGAATGAGTTTAATTTACTCAACACGTTTTAATTGTTGATTAATCTCACGGAGTTGAATTTCTCTCTGACGGAGGTAAATACGAGGGATCCATAACCCGGGTGCGGTAAAACAAAAGGGCCGAGACAGTTGCCGAGGCATTTGCCGCAGATTCGAAATTGCGATTTCAGCTGCAAAATTAATGATCGAAGCCAGTGCCCGAAATTGTTGGCACCCACGTACTACAAACACCTGTTGTATTTGCACAGTCGATAACCAGAAGCGACGCTCAAGTATCGAACATTTGTCAAGAATTGTTACGAGCAACGCGATTATACATTGCGATGAAATATAATAACTTTATTCACCAACCAGATAATATATATCTTTCGATTGAATAATAATGATTAAACAATGATTTTCGTTCATCAAACTAATGATAATAATGATAATAATAACAATGTTAAGTAAGATTTATTATCACATTTAAAAAATTAACTCCAATTGTGTACATGTTTACTTGCATAATTTATATTTTTCATAACAAATATTTGGAATTATCAAAAAAATCATCAAAGGAAAAAGTGATCCGTCGAGCAAAGATTTTATATTTAGATCAATTTTATTGATGATAATACGTTGAATAATGTCGTATTGTGTTAATCATCTTGTTCGTAAAGTATTCATATTGTGAGTTAAGGTGATTCTTTAGTCGATTTCGCTGTTTCTCTCTTCCTCTAATGTATTTATCATTAACTCTATCCTTTTTGCACTTATAAAGTTGAAGAATCACCTTAAGGTGATTCTTCGTTACTTCTCTCTTTCGCTAGTGGAGTCACTATTAGCTCTATCCTTTTTGCTCTTATATTGCTGAAGAATCACCTTAACAAAAATGTGACTTGATTGTCCGTCCTTTATGAATACAAAATATGATGAGTTTGCAAACACGCCAAATGAATTGAGCGCATGCGCGTAGAGATTGTTAAATTCTTCCTCAGTTGAGCCAAGTTTTTTCGCTAATATTAAATAATAATAATATTAAAATATATATTAATAATATTAAATTATTCATCAATAATATTAAATTATTCATCAAAACTTCCAGAACATATTCAGTTTTTACATTTCAATTTCATTTTTAAAGTCATTACTTTTTCGTCAGTATCCCCCAAGCACGCCCTTTTGGCTAAATCATTGCATTTTGTAGTTAACTTTAAAATTCAAGATATTTTCATTTACTTAAATTGCGAGTTTTCAATTGATGAACCTGACAAGAGTTTTAATATATGATTTGATTCGTCATAAACTATAGAATAATATATTTCAATATAACGAAAAACTGAGGAAAATAATCCTGTCAGATTTTCTATCTTAATCAAATCATTCCAATAATAAAATAAACACGATTGAATCTCAAAATAGCCGTAAAACTAATTCAATGTAAATTTGCGTAAACGATACTAAAATTACCCGTGCAAGCTTGGAAGTACCGCTAATCGATAATCCAAATTCAATTATCATCCAGTGGCAACATTAAGTAGCTTTGGCGCGTAACGTAATTAATTTCTGACGGTCATTTTTGTACGTTGCGTCATATATAATTAACGATTGCGAGCGAACATTTTAAACGTACTGCGGCGACTTTATTCAAAATGTCACTGCGACTGTAAATTAACGTTTAATGATAGTCGTGAAATGATATTATGTAACGATAAATGACACTTTTCAAGTCTCTTGATTTAGTTCATCTAATGAAGAAAATGTTGAACGATCAAAGCAAGATGTTCATGCAATCAATTTCAATGATTGCAATTTTAATTAAAAATTTATTCTTTTTTCTTCTTATTTAATAGCCTGTTGAAATATAAAATTATACTGAAATTATGTATAACATGACAAAAAATGAATAAATCAACATCGTTTAAACAGATAGAAGATATAAATCGGGTAAATTTATTCATTTTAATGACCGTTGTTGCGTAGGTCATGTTTACGGCTAATTAAAATGTCTCGAAGACATTTATATAGTTGTAATAACGCGTGTAATAACTTGTACAATTTAATGTCCGCTACAGCTTTATGTCAAGTTTTTGTTCTTTTCCATTGTACTTGTTTATATAAAGTTGAGCGTCTATACGAGACCTTGTAATTTATACACTGTAATCAGCAGATCTATTAATATGTATACGAAGATGTACAACTTTTTTCATGATAATACAATCCGCAGAATTGGAATTATTCATACATAGCAGTTTTCAGGTCTTAATTAATGTTCGGTATTAAAGCATTTGCTTCCTTTTTTGCCACTTTCATCATTTCATTCATACAATTTATCCTTTTTTGTGAAATTATCAATTATATTATTCGCAACATTGTGATATATTATTCAACTTTAGGTTCAGGTTCTATAGTTTAATTACTATCATTATTTCAGAATAGAAATATTATTACATTGTCGTTTAATACTGGTTTAATTTATTGAATCACTTTTAACAAATACATCATTTAACTTCAAACTTTTCAATTAAAAGAGGTTTTATTAAAAATAATTATGATTATATTTTTTAATAATCTTTATACCATACTAAATTAATTGATTTTTAAAATAAGTATTTTTTTGTAAAAATTCATCCATCCGTCATTTTTAAAAATTAAAATTCACTCTGAAGTTTGTTGCATATAATTAAATGCGAATTCGCCATTTTTTACATCCTCCATTTTTTCGTCTTTCCGCCATTATAAAATTTAAGTTCACTCTGAAGTATATTGCGTAAGATTAAATACGCATCCGCCATTTTTAAAAAGTAAAAGCTAACGCTGAAGTTGGCTGCGTAAGTTTAAATGCGCATGTGAAATTATAAATGCATAATTCAATCTGCCATTTTTAAAAAGTAAAGCTAACGCTGAAGTTGGCTGCGTAAGATTAAATGCGCATGTGAAATTATAAATCCATAATTCAATGACCTCGAAATTCAAAATTGGTTGAACAATAATCTTAATTTGTATTGTATTTCAATGTTAAACTCAGGAATCATTTTAGTTTGTCCATATTTTATATTCTGAAATGTAAATATTAAATTGAATAAAATGATTGTGATTGACTTGCCTTTGGTTCATTCTTCGGACTAATTTTCATTTTCTTGGCCGGGGGCGGACTGGAGGCCATGTCCATGGAGTCCTCGGGCATGGTGCCGAGCGTGGGAGTGCCGGGCACCGCGGCCACCTTGGTTTGCTCGGGTTTGGATGCTGAGCCAGCGGCGGCTGTGGCGCTCGCGGGACTCGCCGGAGGACACGGCGCCGCTGCTCCATTACTAGAACCACCCTGCGAGACGGCAAACCCGCCACCAGTTCTTGAACTGGGTGGTGGTCCCGGGGGTTGTTGTTGTTGGGGCGCAGTCGCCGCGGGCGTTGGACCCTGTTGCTGGCCCGCGTTGGAGCCGGCGATCGCCGCAATTGCCGACGACGATGAAGACGAAGCACCGGGCGATGCGGAATTCGAATAAGCACCGGAAGAGGGAGCTGAGGAAGCGGACGCGGACGAGGAACAAGAGCCAGAGGTGGCGCTCGTGGACGTCGCGGGTGGCGAGCCTATGCTCTGTCCGGAGCTGGGGTTCTGACTGCCGCCACTACCCGCGTGATTTTGCATTATCGGCCTGATGCCGCCATTAATTTCCGGTTTATTTTGTTGCGTCTGATGATTACTCTGCGGCTGCTTTTCGTGCTTGTCGCGGGCTTTATCCCTGTTAAAAGAACAATAATTAATATCATTTCATTATTATCATTATTATTATTGTGAATACACTATATCTATGTACTTTTCTGTTATCTTTTATTTGTTGTTTGTTATCAATTCTTATTGATATCATCGAAATTTGTTAAGTCAAAATTAAACATAATCTTACATATATTTTGTTTCCAAACGAGAATTTTAATGTTGATTGTGACATTTTATATTATTTTTCGTTGCATACAGAAGTAATGTTAGGTCGCCTTATTGCGAATCTTGAAGTAACTTTTGAGATAAAATATAAATAAATGATCTTGATTTAAGAATCACATTAAATCATAAACAAAATAATAAGAACATAGCTCCATAATAATAATTATTTTAACAAATAATTCATATTTGTTAAATAAAGAAAGATGATCTTTAGCAACTCGAAAAACTAAATATCAACACTGAAAGACTACATGTTGTACAACTTTTATATAAAAAATATATAAATATTTAATAACATGTAATGAAAACACGTTTATTACATGTATAAATCTGATTAAATTGTATGCAAAATATAAATTGAGTAACTTGGATGCTAAAGAATGGCCTTATAAAAGTTTTATTACGACGATTGGAGTTTAGAATGCAAATGAAACCAGCTGAATATAATCCTAATACTGGATAATAGCAAAATGTCATTGTCAAATGCCATTGCAATTGTGATGAATTATCTGATAACAGCATTATACGAGGTATATGTTTATTTTATTGAATATATATAATATATAAAATAAATTAATAATCAAGAAAATCGATAATAATTCCACTGATTTTAAATTTACGTCAAACGAAATATTATTATACGAAAATATAGTATTAGCTTATCGTATTAAACATAAAATTTTATCAATGAATACTAAAATAATGGAATGTTAAAAATATAATTCAAATTTTATAACATTGCGAGGAATAAATGTAATACGGTAAAAACACCAATCTCTCATTTTCAAAGTTGATTGTTAAAGTTCGTTTCTTTTTGCGTTAATAATAAAAATATCAATACTTAACCCAGTTAAAATAAATGAAAATTCTGTATGTCGTTAAATTTAAATGATTTCCCACGCTTTTTATCGATAAATAACTTTACAAACACAGACATAAAAGTCGAAACTGTAAAACTTATTGCTATTTAGGACTGTAACTTTGGAAAACAGTTTCAAAATACTATCTATAAAGTTCTTGTCTGTTATTTTAACAGTCCATTATTCTTGGCTTGCAAAAATAAAATAAAAGTATTTACGCGAGCTATATAAATGTATGACATTATTTTAGATTTACTGTTTCAAGTTTTTATTCTTCGCTCTTTATATTTCTATTTTTATGCAGATTATGAACGATGACACTACAAATATTTTATTATCTCTCATTCAAGTAATGATGTTCATCTCCTTAAAATATATATTACGATTTATTTCTTTATAACGTGTATCAAAATGTATGAATGGATAAATTCAAGTTTTCTATTTACTAATTCATATTTAGTTTAATTATAGTCGATTAGTTTGTAAATGAACGCTATTAAAACCTATTAAATTTGTAATCTCAGGGTCTGTCAGACCCGGATGTAATGAAGCTTTAAGATGTTCAAGTTTGTTTCATCTCCCTTTCTCTAATGGATTCACCGTTAATTTTATCTTTTTTGTTCTTATACAACTTAAACAGCATCTTAACAAGATGTCAAATGGAAATGGCAAATTTAAATTCTGATTATGGCGCTAAAAGCTTATTTCGCAAATTACATAAAAAAAGATGAATAAATATGAAAAGTAAAGGCAATGCTTCAATTCTTGATCAAATTCACTTCAATTTAATCTACATAAATTATTTCTTCAAGCTACAGTTATCGTGCCAAAAAATCGTTTTTAACAACATCGATGTCATTATTATAGATTCAGAAAATAATATATATAAATTAATTAAAGCGAAATATGAAGAACTAACAAATTTTCATTTTTTCTTGCATTCTTATGGATAAAAGAAATGTATTTAAATGTCAATAAAGTAGGAATATTTGGATTTAATATCCGCTTAAGATAGCGGTAACACTCAAGTTCGTTTTGTCTCTCTTTCTCTAATGTATTCTATAATGCATTAATTACTTCTATCTTTCTTCTGATACTACTAAGATATCATCTCATGTTTCTTCAGTCGGATTTCCTATTTTTCTCTTCCGCTAATTGATGCGCCACTATCTTTATCCTTGTTGCTCTTACGCGGCTTAATAATCACCTCACCACATTATCTATACAAAATCACGAATCGTTTATACGTGAAGTTGTCATCAATTAGAACGGCTTGTTTTATTGCGTGTGGATGTATTAGTGAACACCTGATTGAATTACAGAATCGTAATGGCGGTTTCCGCCATTACACGTAACTGAATCATGCAATCGTTCAGAGTCAACTTCATGGCAAAAGAAGAAGAAATAGAGTCCGCCATTACGATTCAATGCTTCTTAGACGAGAAAATAAAAAGAAATTGAACTTAAAAGACGAATCTTAAGAAGGCAGACCTGCGATGGCCGCTGGAGCCACGTTTGGAGCCCGCATTGGTGGAGACTCCCTGGCCACTGGTGGCCGTAGAAGTGGCCCCCTGATGGCCAGGTTTGGATTTACTCTGGCCCGATTGGCTCTGACTTTCTTGCGTCGCATTTTGCATTTGTCCCTGACTCGGACTCGCTGCCGACATCGACGCGGACGAATTGGAGGAACTGTTTGACGAGCAATTGGGCGCATCTTGCGCGGACACGGTGCCGTTGAGTTCGTTTGACTTGACAATCTCGTGCTTGGCCTCGCTGCTCTTTGTGCCCGGCTTGGTGCGTTTGATCTTCATTTTGAGGCCCTTGTCCACCGTAGCCGAATGTTCAACGGCCATCTTGCCGGGATTCGCTGGGTTTGAATGCGCCGCGCTATTCACGCCGGCGACCTGCTGCTGCTGCTTGTTGCCAGTGGCGCCACCAACGGCGCCAATTAAGTTCGCGGAATTGCCGCTCGCGCCACTACCGCCTGACGACGTGCCGCTACCGCTATTGTTCGCCTGAGAACCTGACGTTCCGCAATTCGACGAGCCCGTGGACGATGAAAACTGACCGTTACTTGACGAGGGCGAACTGCTGCTACTGCTTGCCGAATTTAAATGATTAGTCGTCGCTGCTGCCGAGGCAGGCGTTGAAGCCATGCCTGTCCCCGAACTCAATTTCTCGTCCCTCGTCTTCTCTAAAATAATAACACATTCGACCAAAGTTATTTTCGTGCCACCTTTTTTTCGGCTCTTTTTAACAAACAAACGTGACTATTTTGAGTTATTATGTATCAGCCGATGCTTGTGATTTCTTTTGATATTTTAATGAATTTGGATATACAAAATATAATTTTGTTACATTTCATATTTTTATTTTGAATATTAAATGTACATAAATTAAAGTGACTTTTTTCGAAATTTAAATTTGAATTTAAGCAAAAATGTAAAATTAAGTTTACATTTCGCGGTCATTGAATTATGAATTTACAACCTCACTTGCGCAGATGAGTTATGCGCATTTAATCTTATGCAAACTTCACAATGAGTTTTACTTTTAAAGAACTTTTTAAGATTTTAAGAAGAATTATGAGAAATGTGATGAAATGAAAAATGGATGGATTAATATATTTTTCCATTCTACTTTATTTTTTTCCATCTAAGCAGTAAAGTTAATTTTGAAGTTTGCTGCGTAAGATTAAATGAGTTTATATTTTCAGTCAAGTTCAAAAAATTCACGTTTGAAAAGTATTTCGTCTTCTATCTAAAAAACTCATTATTTAATAAAAATGAATGAAATAAATAATCAGAATAATTACACAATACAAAAATAAAGTAAAAAATTTTGTTTTAATTTTACTTCTCTTATATAAAAGATCATAAAATTGATATTCAACCCTCGCTTGAAAGTAACCTGAGCAATTAAGATTTCAAAATGGAATTCAAAATATACAAAGTAGAGCATTCAAACCTTAAAAAATTAAAATTAATTACAGTTTTATAAATAAAATAAAAATGTAATTAATTCGTTGATAAAATATCTCGATGAGTGTTATCGTATTATCTGCATATATTGCACTGCAATTAACATTGTTTTTATTTATTATCAATTACATTAAATATAATATAATTTTGCATTTGTACATTAATCGTTTAATTCTTATGATTAATGTACGGTTCAAAATAAAATTAACTGACACTGTATACAAGAAGAGTTAAAAAAAATAAATATTACATTACTTTAATGGTTTCCTTAATAAATAATTACGTATATATAATTATTATATATAAATAATAATTAATAATAATAATTGAATAAATTACTTTAATAATTTAAATTCAACTTATAAAAGACTCTATTATCTTTGAAAGCGAACTTTCCATGCAATTCAAAAAAGTGGAATATATTTGATAAATAAGACATTTTCTCATTTCTTTGTTTGCATCATAAAAAGAAAATGCTGAAGGAGAGAACAAACTTTGATTATACCTTTGGTAAAAACTTGCTTTTGATAAAAGTATCGTATCTCACGTATGCCTATGTGTAAATGAACAAAAAGGGTCTACTTTAAGAGTCCAGTTTGTTTATTTTTCATCGAACTTTTTGATTAGTTCCATATTCGGGGATTTGCCGATTGTCCAAATTTCAAGGATTATATGTTATTTGGAAACTCAATCTGGCAACGGTTATCTACGTGAAATGCGACACTACAAAACTGAAACATAATTAAAAAGTAAAAGCGACTGTTAGTAAAATTATTTTCAACTTTTTTGTTCGACTTTAAATCAACGCAATTTTCATTAATCGTTAATTATTATTATTTTTTCATCATAAACTTATCAACATAATAAAATTAGTATTAATAAATTGGGTATGAAAAAAATTATTTGAGAATTTGTGTAATCGCTTCCGAGAATGAATTTGTCAATCAACAAGATTTTTTTTTCAAAAATGACTTTCAATACATGAATAACCGTTATTAATCTTAAGAAAAGATCAGCGAGCCATAAAACATAATCTACATTCATTTGGTATTCATTATTTCATCATTCAGTGCTAATTAGAGATATTTTAACATGTCGAGGAATAAAATGTTTAACGTTCGTGTTGTATACATTTTATGGATCCATACTTTGTAATCTGCTAATAAAATCTGCGAGAATAATAAAAGCCGGCATTTTTATTGTGATTCAAATAAGCTGATAATGAAATTTGATCGGCGATATGTGTGATTATAACGTCGAATAAGTGAAGCTTCAAAGCAATTCAATAATTTAATTAATGTTGTAACAATTTTTCATCAAATCAGTTCAGTTCCAAAGTCGATGCAAAAAATAATAATAATAAAATAATTGAATTTAAGGAAGCGAAATTATTATATTTAATGAACGTTTAATTGGATCGAACGTGTTCGAATAAGCGGTAAACTTCCGTGTCTACATCATTTTAATTGATTCATAAAAGTTGAATATCATAGAATATTAATGAATGAATGAAAACGTGCATTTATTTTATTGGACAATGAATGTATAAAATGTAACGCGATTTTAATGTAAATACGCTGAGAATAAATTTGTTTTGACGACTGCTTATTATGCCGATTATAATGGAATATTTTACGAAGAAATAGCTGAATAATTAATTAACAAATCATTCTTCGATAAGATTTAACTGAATAAAATATAAAATTAGCTACGAATTTGTTATTATTTTAAATGAGTACATTTTATACATTTCATGAGATTTACGGTATTTGAAATGAATACAACGAAAAATGAGAAAGTGTACAAGTGATAAAGCATCATTTAGAAGCGATGAATAAAATGCTACTTCCACCTTTTATCATTAATCAAAAGAAACTTTCATCCTTTCTTAGTTGAATTCAACAATTTAAAAAAAGCCCAATAATCAATTCAGATTTAAATTAAGCGAAATTCAAAGTTAACAAAATGAAGTTAAAGTTTCTCTTTTAAAGATATTATTTAGTTGAAGATTTGCTATTTTCAATTCCATGTTGAATCAATTTTCATTTAAATTATTGCATTATGTCTATTGTAATATTATAATATAAATAATATAAATAATATAAAATTGATTAAAAGTGATTTCTTATTGGTCGAATTAAATTTGTTTAAAAAATGGCCAGCGCGGGTTATCTTAGTTAAAGTTAGATTTTTTTGCGAATTGTATCTTGATTAAATTATATTTTCTAATATTTCTATAATTTTCTAATGTGGTACTTGATGTTTGAGCTAAGTAAGAGAATAAAAATGTAAAAGGAATTTTTTATTTTATCGTCTTAGACCTGAGAATATAATAAATATTTAGCGTGTTCGGAAAGTAATAATTTGATACTAATAAAGGACGCACTTATGTGAGGTGCATTGTCTGTCCTTTATTAATACAAAATATGGGTTTTCCAATACGCCAATCGACGTCTATTGTTAAAAATAATTTCATTGATTTTAATTAAACATAACATTTGTATTTGTGTCTATTACATAAAAAAGGACAAAGATAGAATGAGAGATTTAATTAAATTCAATTTAACAATTTTCGAGTATATCGCTTCAGATTTCTGGTTCGTTTCATTTGAAATAATCTCAGTTCTGGGACAACAAAATAAATATTTCGTTTAACGATTTAACTTCAATCATCATTCAATTTCAACATCGAGTACGCCATTTATTACAAGAAAACATATTGTAATAATGATATATTTCGCAAAAATTTAAATTAACCTAATTTCAGATGGCGCTGGTCCATTCTTTCTACATAATTTAAGGTGAAGTACTGAGGGAGTTAAACTTTGCACAGACATAACATCAGTTTTCAAATATTTTGATCATGAAAACAGTCTTCATAATTTTAATAATTCTTTCAAAATAATGTTAAATTTACATAAAGCCTTTGTTATTATCTGCAGAAATGTTTAAACAATATTTTACAATAAATGTCCCAATGTTTAATGCATTCCAGAACGCGATATTTTGGAATCAAAATTTTGTTGCCAGCTATAAAGATAAAAATTGTTCATTATTTCATAAATCATATACGGTTAAACAATCAGAAAAAATGCAGACAATTTTATGTTTTTTAAAACAAAGTTCTGGCCAACTTTAAATACATTTTTTGAATTTTTGTTTCCGCGAGCCATTAATATCCTTAAATGTTTCATAAAACATTTTTGTATACAGTAACATATCCTTTGTATAAATTTATCTTAATTTTAAAAGAATTCTCGAAATATTAAGAAACTGAAGTTATATCTACAAAACTTCATACTCCACTGATATTTCATCCTTAAGAACGCTGGTGTTTTATCCATTTTAGGCACTAGTTTATTGGAAACTACATCTTCGGCACTCTTGTGCCAAAAAAAGAAAGAAAGAAAAAAATCCAATTGTTATACCAAAGTTGCAAATAGTTTTTGTCGGATCTTTAGACAAGGAGATGAGACGCACCTATATCAGCATCAAGATCGATTATGAGATCTCCTATGCCGATATCCCATTCATTATCGTCGTACTCAAAGTTGTTGGTCGCATTCGTCGCGGCCGGATCGAGTTCCCCGGCGTGCGCAGCCACCGTGCTTGATTGGTGATCCGGTTGTTGTTGTACTGTCGGCTGCGTTGTTCGTTGCGGCTGTTGATGTTTGTGTTCCTGTTTGTTGCGATGATGCGTTGGATTGGAATGATGATGATGATGATGATGATGCGACTGTGCGGACTTGGATTGATGATGACGATGGTGATGATGATGATGATGATGATCCCTGCCGGTGCGTTCCTGCTGTTGCTGCTTCCGTTGGCTGATGGCGGTGGCGCTGTTGCCGCTACTGCCAGAGCCGCCCACGCACGGAGACGATCCTTTGCGATTTACGTTCGGGAGGCGACCGCCTAGTGGCGTGGTCGCCATGCCCTTGGAAACGTTTCCCCGGGGCCCGCCAGCCTGCTCAACGTACGTCCCACTGTTGTTTCGGCCGATTCCGTCCAGCACCTAGTGTAACCAGCGTTGTACAGACCCCAACCTCCACCCGAGAGACGCGCCTCGTCCATCGAACACATCACTTCCAAACTAATTGATTCTTCCAACGCTTTCAATCACTTTTAGATCGGCTCCACCTTAGGTTTCCTTTCCACTCCAGATCTATAACTGTTTACACATATATTCTATTTAACAAAATATGAAATTCCACATTTCTAATATTTAGTTAATATTCATTATGCTTAGTGTAATTATTGTGCATTCCTTGACTGTTAATACAAAATTGTAGTAAGTGATTAAGGTTGAAAATGCGATGGAGTTATTGTGTCATAAATTTTGTTTCATTGGAATATAATGTACTAGACTAGTCTTCTTTTAAGCTCTAAAAACTAGAGGTTATGACGAAATCAATTTTGTGGCTAAAAGGCAAAAACAGATAACTTCATTTTTTTAGTTTTGTTAAATTTTTAGTTAAAATTACTATTTGTATGTATAAATACTCAAAAATCATCGTTGTGATCACTTTTGAATGCCCTCAGATAAGTTTTAACAATAAATTGTAATTTTTAAAAACATCTAAATTAATATTTTGGTTACTTAAATCTTCATTTTTTAACAAAAATTCAAATGGAGTTATCTGTTTTTGCCTTTTAACTATAGAATTGCTTATTAAAAATTATGAATATTCGAACAAAAAAGAAGAGAAATTAATATTAAAAGCAGAGATGGGTACATTTCATTACAAATATAAAGATAAAAGATTGTCGTAGCATAGGATGAATAAAGAAGTACATATAATTAACTATGCTTACTTATATCTTTAAAAAAGCCTATTTATTATTTCAGTTTATAATGAAGTGTGCCCATCTCTGCAAAAAATTAATGACGTTGACATTGAATTTCGTGTGATTTAATTAAAAAATAAATATGTTCTGCAAGTGTCGATGAATAATTTAGTCTATACACAAGTATAGCTAACGGAACAAATAAAAGAGAAATGTATTAGCGAAAAAACTTGGCTTAACTGAAGAATTGCAATAACATTACGCGCATGCGCTCAATTCATTTGGCGTGTTCACAAACTCATCATATTTTGTATGCATAAAGGACAGACAATTCAAGTCACATAAGTGTGTCCTTTGTT
>JABFPJ010004361.1:0-13990 GCA_022817425.1 Gryon sp. ZL-2020 | reverse complement strand
TAATTTAGAAATAATTATAAAAAAAAGCTCACAGCGACATCTGTGAGCAACGTGAACAATTATAATGATAAAACAGTTACTCCAAAAATTTAGGGCTGTACAATGCGAATTCGTGACGGTGTCGAGTATTACAGTGTTCAGTTTTTCAGTGTCCAGTTTTTATTGTCTCGAATTTTACGGTTTGCAGTTTTACAGGCGCTTGTGTAGAGTTTTTACGTGTCGAGTTTTTCAGTGTCGAGTTTTTATTGTGTCGAATTTTACTGTGTCGAGTTTTGATTGTGTCCAGTTTTACTGTTTACAGTTTTACAGGCTCTTGTTCACGATTTTTACGTGTCGAGTTTTACTGTGTCGAGTTTTTATTGTGTCGAGTTTTACTGTTTACAGTTTTACATACGCTTGTGTAGAGTTTTTACGTGTCGACAATTACTGTGTCGAGTTTTTATTGTGTTAAGTTTTACTGTGTACAGTTTTTACGTGTCGACAATTACTGTGTCGAGATTTTATTGTGTTGAGTTTTACTGTGTACAGTTTTTACTGTATCCACATTTACTGTGTCGAGTTTGGCCCCTAACAATTTCAAACGAATTATAAATTTTAGCCACATTTTATGTTATAATTATGTTAATAACATAATGATATTATAATTATGTTATTTTATTTTTAACATAATTATATTATAATTACGTTATTTTTAGCTAAATTTTACGAATATGATAAAAAAATTTATAATTATTTATCCAACAAATATAAAAAAATCTATTTTAATATTTAAGATTTATTTAAGAGGGACAGTTTCAAATTTCATAGTTTTTTGCAAACATCATAGTTTTTTGAAAACATATGAGAGCTTTATTGTTGCGGCACACGGTTAATCCGGCCACGGCGAACTTCACCATAGTGTCACGACAGCTGCCCTCAGCAACAACGAACGATCTCATTTATTTATTCATGTAATTTATTTAACTCATTGCATAAATAACATGTTATCATAACATTAAAAGTAATTCCACTATTTTTAATATTTCACATACATGATATAACGTATGTTAGATATGAACATTATATTATAGTAATTGTCTGAACTTGTTGCTAATATTAATAATTTGACATATATAGATCAATATTATACATATATTTATATATATAAGTATACATATATTGAAATTTAAAATTATATATATAATATTATTTTGTTAGCTTTGAGAAATATAATTGATGATAAGCTATAACAAAGCATATAATAACTAATTTATTCTTTTTCAATAGTAATCATTTTTTATTCATATTTTCCAATTTCAGTCTTTTATATACACTAGTCGCAAAAAAAACGCATCACTTTTTTCGCATCACAACCCAAAAATTGCTAATTTTCAAAAGGCTGTAACTTTCGTTTTTTTAAATTAAAGGTGAATTCTTTCTCTTTCGATATGTGAAACGCAATTTTTGTTACACGTGACATTTTTTTACGTTTTAGCCCTGTAAACATAACCAAAAAAAATGTAAAAAATGCATCAACTTTAACTGCATTTTTCTGCAAAATTCTCCGAACAAAGCTATTGATTTCACAATTAAATAAAAAAATTTGGTTCATTCTGAACAAATTTAAAAAAAAAAAGTTAATTTTTGATGAAATTTAATGAAATTACAATTGATTGAAAAAAACATGTTTTTTAATCAATTTTTGACATTTTTACTTATGAGTACTGTATGTTAAATTTTGTTTATGACTTGTTATGACACGTGTAACAAAAATTGCGTTTCACATATCGAAAGAGAAAGAATTCACCTTTAATTTAAAAAAAGAAAGTTAATTTTCGTTAATTTTTAAGAAAGTTACAGCCTTTCGAAAATTAGCAACTTTTGGGTTGTAAAAAGTGATGCGTTCTTTTTGCGACCAGTGTATATATAGATAAGTGACATAACATTCTTACTTAATTATTTTATTCTGTCTATTTTTATTCCTAGGTATTTTTTAGTTCTTATTTTTTTCGTCGAAATGGATGATACTGCGTCAAATCTAAAAAGCGTAGTCTTAAAAGATGAAATAAAAACCAAAAGTTAGTGCATTTACATGACACTGAATCGAATAGTAATACTCGCTTATAGTAATCAAAATTACTATAAGCGAAAAAAAAGAATCGTCAATCGTTTCTTCTAATGTAAATACGAAATCACTCCCATCCACAAGTGCAACTCAAGTTGTAAGTAATATGGAAACGAATTATGAATTATGTCTTCATATGACCTCGGACATGACTGATCCAGTAGAAAATAATGTATTAAGATTCGTTGATGACATTGAAGGAGTATGTGAGATTATCTCTTAGCCTAGAGAAAGTAATAAGTCATCTTAAAAAAATCTGTTTCTGTCTTAGAACAGACTTTGAAAAAATCGAGAGGAAGACTGAAAAGCGACGAACTGACGATGATACAACAGAATATAAAAATGAAGCGAAAAGGAATAAATTCTAGATAATGATAAACAGTATGATATACGAGAAAACAAAGCTAAATTAAATCCGCACACTTCATATAAAGATGTTTAGCATTTACAAGTTCAAATTGTTATCAAAATATTCAGTTGAAAGAAGATAAAAGTGTAAATAATACTTTATTACAGACAGATATTTGTGATATTAATCAAATTGAAAAACCAAAAAGAGGTAGACCGAAAAAGTATAGCAATGTAAAAGAGTCAGACAATATTGCAAATATCACGATATGTTCGAAAAATATCATGAAAAACAATGAGAACGACAACAATGAAAGACGGAATAATAAAATATAAATGAGCATTATATCGGAAAGATGAATGTATTGTGCAAACATTGTGACGCAAAACATTTTAACCCTTTCAATACCAAATTATTTTCAATAAAAATGAAAAGATTATTATAAAGTCCTATACAAATTCAAAATTTTCAATGAAAAATTTACCTTTTCTATAGATGTATGATTGATTAATCGTATAAAAGTGAGCACAAACATTTTAAGTTCAACTTTTATTTGAAAAATAAAGAATACTGTGTAAAATACACGTTGCTTTAAAGCTACAGTGGGAAGGAAACGGTTAATCAAGAAAATGTTGCAAATAAGAAGAATTCCGTTAATGATTGTTGCAGTAACGGTGCAGTTGCATTAGATGTTGTACCATTTACTGATGAATTACGTGAGTTATTTGAAGGAAATCATTCCAAATCCAAAAAATTTTTCGAACAAATACGTTTTTATAATAATTCATAATCTTTTGCTTTTTTTAATGCAAATTTAACTAACTTTCGATCTAAAAGACAGGGACCTTATTGTTTTAAAATTCAAGGAAAATTCATTATCAAATAAATATATCCAAGTTTTGGTCAACCTTACATAACTGATCCAACTGATGCTACTCAGTATAGATTGCAAAGAATTGAAAATCTGGATGATAGCATGTTAGGAGCTTTGGATATTATAATCAGGCAAAACAATCTATGTGCACAGTCATATCAAATGATGTATGAGGAATTAAAAAATTAGGAAATTGAAAAATTATTCCTGACATGTATATGACATTTAAGATCAGGATTGCATCCTGGAAGATATAATTGTCAGCGATCAAATGAATTTGCCGCAATTTTTACGACTATATCTGAAGGAGAAATCCCGGAATCATTTGTTTACGATAAGAAATCGATCAACAAAAGAACTAAAATGCACCCGGAATACTAATCCACATGTAGAACCATTAACATATCCTCTTTTATATCCATATGGAACACTAGGATATCATCCAGATTTTATACGGATAAATAGTACAAAACGTATTTCTCTTGGAGCATAAATTAAATATCTTACTGCTATAAGAAATGGTTTTAATCAATTTGTAAGAGGTGGTAAGCTCTTTCAACAATGGATTGTTAATAATTATGCCAAAATTGAAAGGGATAAAGTACAATATTGTAAAGATTATCAACAGCAATTGCGAGTAGATTCTTACAAGGGTCTTATGGATTATATAAATACCAATAACAATGAAAATGATAAGAGATTTGGGAAAATAGTTATATTCCCATCCACATTTATAGGTTCACTTCGTAATATAATACAAAATTACCATAACTCTATGACTATTGTAAGAAAATATGGTAAACCAGATTTTTTCATTACGATTACATGCAATCCAAAATGATGTGAAATAGCAGAAAATTTTTTACCAGTACAATCAGCTTCTGATTGACCTGATATTTGTACTAGAGTATTTAACATAAAAAAATATCATTTGATTGTACATTTATTAGTTACATTAAAACAAAGTTATAAAATTACTACTCGAAAAATTGTGAAACGTTATATTTCTGCTGAAATACCTGATCCCAATGAAGATCTTATATTACTATCATTGTAATGCAAAACATAATACACCGACCATGTGGAGAGTGGTGTTTAAAGGACGGAAAATTCGAAACATTTCTCGAAAGCTTTTCAAAATAAACAATAATTAATACAGACGGTTATCCTATGTACAAACGTAAAGATAATGGAAAACATTATGAAAGCCCTCGTGGTTACATAGTGAATAATAGTCATGTATTTCCGTTTTCTCCAATGTTATCTTGTTATTTCAATTGCCATATAAATGTAGAAGTAGTATCAAGCATTAAAGCTGTCAAATATTTATTCAGGTATGTTTATGAACGCAATAACGCAGCAGCTATTGCTATATCACAAAGACCTGGAAACGATGAGAATGCAGAACACGATGAAATTAAACAATATATCGATGCACAATATGTAAGTCCAGTAAAAGCTTGTTGGCTTATACTTAACAAACCTTTACAAAAAAACGTCATACTATTATAAGATTACCAGTACATTTGCAAAATTAACAAAACATAGTCATTAATGCAAATTTGTCTGGTGTCAAGTTGATAAATTCATTCGATAAGGTTGGAATGCTTATAGATTATTTTGATTTAAATTCTCGTGATGCAAGCACTAGGTAATACTCTTATTTCGGAATCCCAAGTCATTATACTTTTCAGAAATACAAAGATAGCAGGTAAGATAAATGTTGACAGAAAAGAAAATCACACTTTAATTGCATTGGCCGAATGTATTCTGTTAATCCAACTGAAATAGAACTTTATAACTTACGTCTTTGATTATTGAATGTTAAAGGAGCTATGAGTTTCATTGATTTAAAAACTGTAGATGGTCATATTTGTCAAACATTTACTGAAGCATGCTTAGCATTAGGTTTGATAGAAGACGATCAGCAATGCGATCGAGCAATGTATGAAGCAGAATTGTGGATGATGCCAAAATTTTCGTAAGCTATTAGTTCGAATTTTGATTCATTGTCAACCAATAAATCCTCATTAACTTTGGAATGATTATAAGACTGCATTATCCGAAGATCTAATCTTTAAGTTAGCACAACATGAGGGACAAAAACAAGCATATATTCAAATTAACTTATTACTGAATTTGGAAGGATATAGTATCACAGACTTTTCTAATATGAAGCTACCATTAGAAGATAAAGTTTATAATGAATTTGAATCATCAACTGAAGACTCAGAAATTATTGGTTTAAGACAATAAGATCAACTAAATCAAAAGCAGAAAATAATAGTTGATAGAATAATCAATACTGTAGAAAAAATAACGGTACCATTAACTACTACTATATGGATGGTCCTGGAGGAACTGGCAAGACTTTTGTTTATTCAACTCTGTATCATTTGCTCAAAATGAAAAATGTTAAAATGAGTTCTATGGCTTTTACCGGAACTGTAGCTACACTGTTACCTAAAGGTAGAATGGTTTACAAAACATTTGAACTTCCTCTTCCCTTATTTCCTGATTCATCTTCTAATATTAAATTGCAGTCAAAGGAATCGGAGTATTTAAGAGATATCGATATTTTTATTTGGGATGAAGCTCCAATGGCACCACGATATGCACTAGAAATTGTAAGTAAGACATTGTAGAGCGTAATGAATAAAAATGCAATAATGGTCTTAGGAGGTGATTTTAGACAACTATTACCTGCACAAATTAATAATACACGATAAGAATGAGTAAACCTTCGCATTAGAAACAGTATATTGTGGATAAATTTTGAAGTTTTATCGTTAACTGAAAATATGAGAACATTGTCAGAAGAAATCGAATTTAGCAAGTTTTTGATTAAACTTAATCAAAGAGGTAATCAAAGGTAAGGATTCAATGTTGTCATTGAAATCGTTTAGATTTCAATGACAACATTGAATTACCAAAAAATATTGTTGCTTCTCCTGAAATGGATATTGTTGACTATATGTTCAAAGATTTGATTATCCATAAAAAATTTGAAGAAATGGCCAACTGTGCAATTTTAGCTGCAAGGAATGTTGACGTAGAAGAAATAAATAATAGCGTGGTTGACCTTTTAAATATGAAACGGGGACGAATTCATACAAGGGTCGATAGTGCGGATGTATCAGACAATAATGGTGATATTTCCCAAGCATTGTTACCAGAATATTTAAATACTTTATCCCCTGCATCTCTTCCTCCTTATAGATTACATCTTAAAGTTAATTCAGTTATTGCTTATTCGAAATTTAAGTATTCATGAAGGTTTGTGCAATGGTACTCGGTTATTAATCTTGGAATGTGGAACCAATTTATTAAAATGTAAAATAATGACAGGTGATTAAAAAAAGACATATACGGAAATATTTCTGTGAATCTTGTTAATGATAATAAAAAAAATAACATCAGAATCTCTGCCAACAAAAATGTCAATATATAATGTAATTAAAATTTATTTTTCATTAACTTTGAAAATGAAATGTCAAACATTAGTGAATACAAAAACTTTTTTGTATTTTAGGTAATACAATATATAGATAGTCGCGGCAATGTATTTCATCAGATTTATTATTATTATTATTATTATTAAAATTATCAATGCATCAGTATCAATCAGTGAAATAATGTTTATTGATTGTTTATTTAAACATAACTTCCGAAATACAATATCGTCAAGTTTTGCAGATAGCGGTGCAAATTAATATTCTCTTAAGGTTAAATATCAATGGCGGATTAACTCGAAATGACATAACCTCTTTTGAGTTATGTTTTATTAAAATTATGTTGTATTTCTCGAGAATATGTAAAATCGGGCTCTTTTAGCTTCTTCTATGATTAATTACAAATATTTTGGTTATTTTTTTGTTGCTAAAAAATGATTATACGATCAGAAATCTTCGAATTACGAAAAACTTCATTTCTGACAAAGTTCAGTTGAATATGAAAGAATACGAGTTTGCAAAATTCTCGACACAGAAGCATTTGTAAAGCAAGAAAAATTGATAAAAAGTTAAAGAATTCAATTTTGAATAAGCTAAAAGAGCTGGATTTTACATATTCTTGAGAAATACAACATAATTCTAATAAAACATAACTGAAAAGAGGTTATGTCATTTCGAAGTTAATCCGCCATTGATATTTCACCTTAAGTTGTAATTTTTGGTAAAACAATTTGGGAAAAAAAACGAACTGGTACTAATTCATTACTTTAAATATCATGTTAAGATTGTTGTTTGTTAAACATTATAAATGAACACTGTTTTTTTTATAAATCACTGACTTTTAATATTCGAATTAAACTCAAATATTAAAAATCGAATTCAAACGAACAACATGGTTCAGTTGGTCAACATTAGTTTGTATAACTACACCTTATTTCTTGAAACAAAAAATGAAGAACAATTCTATAAATATTTAAAAATTGCAGAAAAAGAAACTCAGAGCGCGCGTGGCGCGCTTTGTTCTAGTTTTATAAAAAACTAGACTTTGTCGTGAATTTGAAGATATATTAGATAAATTATTTTTTTTCTGTTTTTATTCGAAGAAAAGAATACTTTAATTTAAAAAAAATATACGGACCTGTATCTAGACTACCATTCATGCGAGTAGTCCTAGCAACTGTCAATAAATATAAATTAAAAGCTTATCAATTGCATGTTAAAACAGCCATTTTAGAAAGAAATTTAGTTGTTAGATAGTTAGTTAGATATATATATAGAAATACCAGATGACCTAGAGGTTAATGATCATTTTAGAGATCATGTTTCTGAAATAAAGAATGCACTTCATGTAAGGAAAATAACTTCTAGGAAATGGAATATACATTTCACACAAGAAGCAAATAAATTAGGCATAGAGAACGATCTAAATGAACCATGTTTCCTTACCTAGAGAAAAGAAGGGAAATTTGTTATACTCGTATTATATGTAGATGATATCTTGTTGATAGGAAATGACACAAAGAAATTAGATAAAATTAAGAGTAAATAAAAAGAAAATTAAAAAATGTCACATTCAGGGAAATCCAAGAATTTTCTTGGATAACCATAGAAAGAGCAAATACAGCGAATTCTAGAGAAATTCAGTATATAAAACACGCCAAATTCAGTATGGCCAAAAACACGCCCATGGGAAAACGACAAGTTGTCGGAAGAAAAGTAAAAAAGTTGCAAGAAACAAAGAGCTTAGAAGAATCAGATAATAGATTTACTTTTACGCATAGAAAAACAATAGGTAATTTATTAAAACTAGCTGGAGCAACAAGACTAAATATATCATTTACAATCAATTATCTTTCCAGACGACAACAAAATTCAGCAGAAGATGATTGGAAGAGGTTAAATCAATTCCTAGATATTTCAGTGGCACAACGGCTTTAGGATTTATTTATAAAGGACAAGCTGTTGATTTAGAGGCAATGAAGGATTTAAGTTTCAGAGATTATTTTGACTCAACTTCCCCGAGTGGCAATGTAATTAGATTATTCAAATACTATCGCATAAAGGAGTATAAGCAAACTTATGTTACCTTATTAACCTAATAAGCAGAATATTTGGCAATGAATGAAGCTTGTCAACAGATTACCTCTTTACACAAAGCAATTGGAGACATTGCAGGAAAAATATTGTATCTAGTAACAATTTGGTGTCACAATAAATCAGCAGGAGACAATGCTCAAAAAGACGAAAAATAGCTCAAAAATAGAAGTTAAGAAACATATGTTGTAGCCACAAAAGGTGATTTTGTTAAGTTGTGTGTGAATTGAAATAAAACAAAAATAAAATAGATTCCCACAAAAGAAAATACGGTCGATATAATGACAAACCTTTACTATCTGAGGCCCACAAATATTTCAGCAACAAAATATTGAATACTGAAAAGGAGATGAAATTCGTACCATGTAATTAGGTTTATTTTAAGTTACATATAATAACATTATATTTGTTCTATTTTTCAGCTATCGAGAAATAATCGAACAACTAAGAGATCAATACTAAGGGGTGATTAAGACGTAAAACTTGTAAGTTGTAAGTTCCGACAAATTTAGATGAAGTAAAAATTTTTATATAAGGAGGGAGTGTTAAAGTTATATTTTTTAAATACAAATTGGAGTAGAGGGCGCACTTCGTAAATTGAAGTGAGGATCGATCACTCACTTCTCGTCTCACCTTCTATGCGGCAACGTGCGAGCGCACACTTTCTTTTACAGAGCAAAATAAACATTTAAAATTAGGAGATGATAAATTAGTATTATTTTATCATCTGTCCCACAATAATAATATACACAATAAAAATCATTTTATTCAAAAATTATGTAAAAAAAGGAGAAAATCGGACTACTGCTTAAGACCTATGAATTTTGAAAATTGTGAACCTCCTCTTTTATAGGCAAATTTTATTTAAATAATCTGTAATGCCGAAAAGTATGTAACTAATACCCTGTAAATAACGTAATTTGTTACGTAAAAATAATACGACAAAAGATGTCAAAAATTACGTAAAAAAGTGTGTAATAAATTACGTGAATTAAATATACAATGTTAGATTCATTTTTGTATGAGAATTGTCAAAATACTTTAAAAACGTTACACTTTCTTAAAGGTAAATGAAACAAAAAATGTTGGCTTGTCAAAATCACAGGACATAATTATGACATAAAAAGTTCTTTATTCTTATTTTCTTGTCGTATAGTTCAAACTCAAAACATGGAGATATTGCAAGATATTATTTTGTGTGTATCTGTAATATAAAAAGTAAACTTACCTATCATATGGTTTATTTCCGAACATATGGGCGGCAGAATTTACAAGCCAGGTGACGTTAAGTGTATATGCGTAACGCAACATTACAGCTACGAAAAATGCGTTATGCCAGGATTCATTCCAACCGTAAACTGGAATGAAAGTTGGAATGATAAAAGAGAACAGTGGCGCCAACAGCAGATAATATCTGAAAAACAAGTGTAAATTAAGTGTAAATTAAATTAATAAGTGATATCAGCATTGTTTCGTTACACATTGACAAATTACACATAATACGATTTAAACAGAAATAATAATTTTCCTCAAAAAATTATAAAATTACTTCAGAAGAAATAAGAAAAATCAAGTACGATTAAATAAATAGAAAAAAATTAAATATTCGTATTATATATAACAATATGTATAAAGTTTGAAATAAAACTCTAAGAAATGTTTAAGGGGACTCTCCACGCAAAAATGACGAAATTTCGAAAAAAAAAACAAAAAACTTTTTCTTGAGTTTTCAAATACTTTAAAGTGTCCTCTTTCATGTGATGCTTTTATTTTTTTGAAACAGTCTTTAAAAATGCATAAAATTAATAATTATGCACATCGATGCAAAGGCGGATGAAATGGTTTTACGGCGGTTTTTTTGTTATCTTGTGACAACAAGATAACAAAAAAACCGCCCAAAAACATTAGATTTTAAGATATTTTTGACAAACATTATCTGTGTTTATTATCATCATAATAATAAAATTATTATGTATTTTTAAATTAAATTCGAATGTAAACCGCAGAAAATGAAAGTGAAACTTTAAAATGCGTTTTTCTTGTAAACATATTCTTATCGATTTTCCAAATTCGAAATGTTGGTGGGAGCTCAATTTTCATCCGATTGGATTCTTTTAAATTGTTCAGAATTCAATCCTCTAAGACAATTACGGACAGATTTTGAATAACTATTAATAAAAATAAGTTATAAACAATAAAGTAACAGAAAACACGTTTTTTGGCGTTTTTTGGCTTGATTTCACATTATTGTCTATAACTTTTGTTTGTTAATAGTTATTAAAAATCTGTCCGTAATTTACCTAGTCCTCTAAATAAGGAACAAAATGGTGCCAATAAAAATAAAATTGCTTGTAATTTAAGGTCCCAGTACCTTTTTGAAAATGGGCGTTTTTGAACATTTGTTTGTTAATAACTCATAAACAAATGATTTTTTTCGGTTTTTAATACAGATTTAATAGGGACTTGAACTCTACTAATCACCAAAAAATCAAGGCGATTGCACTGAAATTGACGAAAATAGCCATTTTCGTGGAGAGTCCCCTTAAACATACTATTTCAACAAAATTCGACTCACTCTTTTGAACCGGAGCAATGATAATTCTAAAAAATAATTTCAAATTTAAGTAATCAAGAATAAATTAAATTTTCTTTTAAACACAGATAGTGACAACCGCTCAATAATTCCTCAAAGCTGCGTCTCATATATTTACTAATTTTTGAATGTTTAATATTTAATGACCGTTTTCTGGTATACATAATTGATTAATATATGTGTGTAAACTAGGCAATTATTGCAACTCTTCAGCTTTGAGGATTTAATGACCACTATGTGTTTACAGGGTTATGATGAATGAATTCTGTTTTCATGTTAGTAATGAGGTAAGCATAGATATATATTTTTATATGTGTACATATATTTTTCTTCAAACAATCCTGTCGAGATAGCTCCTTTTTGCATTGTGAACCGAAGATATATCTAATTTTATTTGAAAAATCTGCAACTTGGGGAGTGAATCTCTCGAAACTATCGGAACTAATGAAAATAAGAAGTATGTATAGCTGTATAACTAGCAAGAATAACAAGAGAGATTCACTCCCCAAGTTGCAGATTTTTCAAATAAAATTAGCGAATGTACTTGACCATATTTATTGATATCAATACCTTATATTGAGAAAAATTTTAGTGATTAGTTATACTAATATGTTTTTCATTTTTTCAAAATTTGCAGATCGTTTTCCAATTTTGCTTAAATAAAGTTTGAATTAAAATAAGATTTTCCTTTAGAATAAATACTTGAATTCAGAAAGTTAAATATGTCTTAGACATCATTATTTTTGATTCTTTAGATTTTTTCGTACTTGGCCTATACTGTTCAGTTTATCTGAATTTTTATGTTTTATAACAGTTTATTGTTTGACTTATAAAAGAATGATGTATCATTCATTTATATTAAGGTCTCATGTGCATTCGAAAAACTGCCAATACATAGATTATAAGTTCATTGGATACAACCATCGTCCCATTAACTTCTCATAAGCTTCTAACTAGCTTCCCATATGCTTACTATCAACATCTCATAATTATCCAACAAACATCCCATAAACACTGCATACGCATTCCATAAGCACCTAATAAATATCTCATAAGCATCCTATAAGCATCTCAACCATCCCATAAGTATCCCATAAGAATCCCATAAGCATCCTATAAGCATCCCATAAACATACCATAAACTTCTCATAAGCATCCCGTAAGCTTCTCATAAGCATTCCATAAGCATACCAAACGCATCCTATAAGTATCCCATAAGTATTCCATAAGCATCCCGCTTTCTATAACGTTCCCATAAGCATCTCATAAACATCCCATGAGTATCCCATAAGCTTTCCATAAGCATCCCATAAGCATCCTATAAGTATCCCATAAGTATTCCATAAGGTTCCCATTAGTACCCCATCAGTATCCTATAAGAATCCCATAAGCTTCCCATAAGCATTCGATAACGTTCGCATAAGCACCTCATAAGAATCCCATAAGTATCCCATAAGCATCCCATGACTAATCCATAAGTATCCCATACGTATTCCCTAAGTATCCCATAAGCTATTTATCAGCATCCCATAAGTATCTCATAAGTAATCTATAAACTTCCCATAACGTTCCCATAAGCATCCCATGAATACCCCCTAAAGCTTCTCATAAGCTTTCCATAACGTTCCCATAAGCATCATGTACACAGAAAATAGTATTGTTGTTCTGTTGTCTTATTCAAAGTAAAGCTATGTTCTTGATTTAAGTCGAACCGCTTTACACTTTTGGGCGACTGGTTACCCCACAGCGCGACCGCTTTATTATTGTGGGGCAACTAATCGCCCAAAGAAGTACGATCGCTATACAATATAGAGTGCGTTTAGCTTTACGTCGATTTGGTAAAGCAGGTCTATCGCATAAGACAACGACTTTCCAAAACTGTTTTCTGTGTAAGTATCCCATAAGCTTTCCATAACGTTCCCATAAGCATCACGTAAGTATCCCATAAGCTTTGCATAAGATTTCTATAACGTTCTCATAAGGATCCCCTAAGCATCTTATATGCATCCCATAAACATCCCATAAGCATCACATAAGCATTCCAGAAAGATTCCCATAAGCATCCCATAAGCTTCCTATAAGCTTCCTATGAGCTTCCCATAAGTTTTCCATAAGCTTCCTATAAGCTTCCAATAAGCTTCTCATAATTAACTTTAGGAATGTTTTGGCCTTGTGTTCGCCTTACTAAGTTGTAAAAAATTGGTCATAATTATGCCATAGCAGGCTCACAGATACATAGCACTATCATATAATAACCATGTTAACCCGCCGTTACTCGCACTATGAGCATTTTGCCGCACGAATTTTTATTTTCAGGTTTTCTTTGTTACAATAAAAAAAATTGAGACGAAACTTTTTCGTAAATTTAGTTTAAGTATTAAACTGTAATTAGATATATTTTTTTTATAAAAGGATATAACTGAAAAGAAAAAAAATAATTATTACCATAGCGTGTCACTCGATTGTGAGCAAAATGCTCATCACGCGACGTTTCTAAGGGAATGAATTTAGTCGTCCGGTACAT